>CM044355.1:4187365-4194865 GCA_024294585.1 Vipera latastei
TACCCAATTCCAGCAGCCGTTCCTTATATGTTTTAGCCTCCAGTCCCCTAATCATCTTTGTTGCCCTTCTCTGCACTCTTTCCAGAGTCTCAACATCTTTTTTACATCATGGTGACCAAAACTGCATGCAGCATTCCAAGTGTCCTCCAATTTTGATTTATAAGGGGCTTAATGAACATGTTGTAATAGAATAGAATAGAATAGAACAGAATAGACAGAACAGAACAGAACAGAACAGAACAGAACAGAACAGAATAGAATAGAATAAAGAAAAGGAAACAATTTGCATAATATAAATTTTAAAGCTCCCAAGCCTGAAGTCAGATACTTTCACCAGCTTAATACATTTTTGCAGAATTTCAAAACCACCTTTAAATAAGACAGAGCAATTTTCTTACAAGGTGCGTCTGTGTGTTCATCACCATATTCTTAATTGTTGCTGAATTCTTGATTGTAAAAAAATAAAAAATAAAAATAAGGTTAGGATCATTGTTTTGTACAGATATCCAACCCAACTTACAGTCAGTGCTGGAGTCCAAAGGCCAACGCAACATCTGAGGTTATCTAATTAGTCCTTTAAAGCACACAGAGATAATGAACTAAAAGCCTGTTTATGCCAAGGTGACATATTAACGGCCAGCCTTAATGACCCCAACCTTTGCCCCCCTTAAGTGGCTATAAAAGAAGGATATAACTTAGCAGCCGGATTTCAAACCAGCACATGCAACCAATCGCGGAGGTTTTTACTGTGGCAGTTTATGAGGTGGGCCTAAACTAACAATTAAATGGCTGAGAAAACATTATGCCTCATATTGAGTTAAAGAGCCCTCTTTGAGTGATAGGGCTGAACTGGGCAGTGGGGAAAGGGAGGATGAAGTGGCTATCACAATTCGATCTTTCAGGTGTGGCCACTCAACACCAAGGCTATATCGGGGGTCCTCAATGTGGGAACAATCCAGAGAAAGAAATATTTTTGGGAAATATTAAAAAGGCAGAACGTATTTCCTCAAAGGATTTTAAAGGCAAAAACTTCTCCACGCACACGCACAAACACAAACCAGCCAGCAGAAACCAGCTTTTAGAAATGCAGAGGTAATAATCCATTCAGGAAGGTTGGAGGCCTCCAGCTAGAAGCTGAAGAGATCAGGAAGACAAAGACCCCTAAAATCTACATACATACCCTACCCAAACTCTAAGACAGGACATAATAGGATTAACCTACCACCGTCAGAATACCAGAAAGGCACACTCAGACTCAGGGACAAGGACAACTCCAAACAAAAGGCTCCAGACGGTTATAAAAACCCACTCCCAACATGTGCTCACTCTCTTTTCTTCCAGAGCCATCTTCCTGTCTGGCTCTCCTCTTCAATAAACTGCAACCTTCTTTCTAAAGCAGTCACCATGTCGTTTATTCCCGGCTTGGACAAGACCCTGGACGAATAGAATCAAGAACACGTGAAGTATTAATACCGCTTTACAATGCCTTGGTAAGGCCACACTTGGAATACTGCATCCAGTTTTGGTCACCACGATGTAAAAAAGATGTTGAGACTCTAGAAAGAGTGCAGAGAAGAGCAACAAAGATGATTAAGGGACTGGAGACTAAAACATATAAGGAACGGCTGCTGGAATTGGGTATGTCTAGTTTAATTAAGAGAAGGAGAGGGGGACATAATAGCAATGTTCCAATATCTCAGGGGTTGCCCCAAAGAAGAGGGAGTCAAGCTATTCTCCAAAGCGCCCAAAGGCAGAGACATAAAGCCAAACCGATGGAAAGTAATCAAGGAGAGAAGCAACCTAGAACTAAGGAGAAACTTCCTGACAGTCAGAACAATTAACCAGTGGAACAACCTGCCTCCAGAAGTGGTGAATGCTCCAACACTGGAAGTTTTTAAGAAGAGACTGGACAGCCATTTGTCTGAAATGGTATAGGGTTTCCTGCATGAGCAGGAGGTTGGACTAGATGACCTCCAAGGTCCCTTCCATCATCATCATCATCATCATCATCATCATCATCATCATCATCATCATTATTATTATTATTATTATTATTATTATTATTATTATTATTATTATTATTATTATTTTGTGTGAAGATTTTTCCTTCAACATCAATTTATGGCTGCAACTCAACCCAAAATTTATATGACAAAGTGAGAAACCTGCCCCATTTTTATGACTTTGCTCACCACCTCAGTTAAGCGATTTGAACACAGTCCTTAAATCAGGATCATGGTTGTTAAGTGAATCACAGCAGGGGATAAGTTAGTCACAAAGTTGTTAAGTGAATCTGGCTTCCCCCAAAGGGGGACTTTTCTTGTCAGAAGGGGTCACAAAAGGGGATCACATGACTCTGAGGACACTGCAACTATCATAACTGTGAGTCAGTTGTCAAGCATCCGAATGTAAATCACCATGACAATGGGGATGCAGCAGCGGTCATAAATGTGAAACTTGGTAATCAGTTACTTTCTTCAGTGCCGTGGTAACTTTGAAAGGTCAGTAAAGTGAATGGTTGTAAGTCAAGAAACTACATTGTAGATAAAATATTTTCCAGTGATGTGGAAACAGCACTTTCATTTTAATTATAAAACGAAGTTGGCCATGATCCCCATCAATACAGGTGGGTCCTTGGCTTATGATCACAACGGGAGCCACAATTTCCATTGCTATGGAAGACACTTGTGTAGTGATATCAATAAAGGAAAATATTAGTAGCTCAGGTTATGCAACATCTGTAAGGAAAAACCGCCAAGGTTGAAGAACATCTGGAGAACCCAACTCTTCTTCAAATAGCTTTGACTTACTTAACAATGGAGGGGTCCTTGGTGGTCTCTGAGCTTTGGTTGTTTTCTTGCAGATGTTTAATGACCCAAGTAGATAATACTAGATAGAAGGGAGTGAGTTTTGTGGAGAGGAGGAGTAGTAGGAGCTGTGGAGTCCTTGGTGTTGTCTAAGCTTGGTTTTCTGCTGATGTTTCATGACCCTAGGTAACATCATCAGTCCTTCTTTCCTTCCTTCCTTCCTTCCTTCCTTCCTTCCTTCCTTCCTTCCTTCCTCTTCCTCCCTCCCTCCCTCCCTCCCTTCCTTCCTTCCTTCCTTCCTTCCTTCCTTCCTTCCTTCCGTTGAAGTTAGCTAGTTGGATAATGAAATGTCTGCAAGAAAACAACCAACCTCAGGGAGCACCAAGGATTCTACAACCCATTTCATTACCCAGCTAGGTAACTATATCAATGTTAAAAGGGACTGGGGTATGTGGAGAGGAGGAGGAGCAGGAGGAGGAGGAGGAGGAGGCAGGAGGAGGAGGAGGAGGAGCAGGAGGTGGAGGAGGGAGGTGGTGGTGAAGAAGAACTCTGGGGTCCTTGGTGCTCTCTGAGCTTGCTTGTTTTCTTGCAGACATTTCATTACCCTATACTAGTAACATCTTCAGTGCTTGTAAGGAGTGCTGTTTGCTGTCAGTTTATACTTTGGTGTCCTACCTGTCTGGGTGGGAGGGGGCGATCTTAAGGATTTTTTTTGATTGGGCTGTTTATTAATGGCTCTTTGGCAGTTTCTTGATTGGGCTATTGCTTACTTGATTCTTAGTTCTTGATTGCTTCTCTCCTTGATTAGTTTCTATAATTTAGCACTAAGGAGAAACTTCCTGACAGTTAGAACAATTAAGTAGTGGAATAACCTGCTTCCAGAAGTTGTGAATGCTCCAACACTGGAAGTTTTAAAGAAGAGACTGGACAACCCTGTGTCTGAAATGGTATAGGGTTTCCTGCTTGAGCAGGGGGTTGGACTAGAAGACCTCCAAGGTCCCTTCCAACACTGCTATTCTATTCTATTCTATTCTATTCTATTCTATTCTATTCTATTCTATTCTATTCTATTCTATTCTATTCTATTCTATTCTATTCTATTCTATTCTATTCTATTCTATTCTATTCTATTCCATTCCATTCCATTCCATTCCATTCCATTCCATATTTTCTATCTATTCTATTCTATTCTATTCTATTCTATTCTATTCTATTCTATTCTATTCTATTCTATTCTATTCTATTCTATTCTATTCTATTCTATTCTATTCTATTCTACCCTGTCCTGTCCTGTCCTAACCCACCCCACCCACCCCATCCCATCCCATCCCATCCCATCCTGTCCTGTCCTATCCTACTTATTAACTTCCTTACAAGAAGAATTTGGGAAGCGAAGGAGAACTTCATTCTGCTTTACATTTCTACAGCTTTGCCCCTGCCAGAGATCATCAATTTGCTCCAAAATGTATGCGCCATTGACACGAAGCCACCATAAAAGTCTATCCGGTGGCTTTTCGGAGATTAGATTTCCTGATTGCATTGACACGAGGGGCTTTTGCCGGGCTAAGGGAATAAGCAGGAGCTGGGCTCCCAACGTCAAGGCCTGATAATTATTTTGCTATTAAAGCACTCCATCAGAGGCAGTCCCCAGTGCTGTTCGAAGGAAGTTTGAACCCAGAGGAGTTTGCATGCCCAGTTAAGGTTTTTATTGCCCTGTGTAAACCGAGCAATTTTGCTGGGTCATGCCTTGTTATTTTTAATGCCTCTGAATCAGCAAATGCAGCAAACGCGTAAGCAATTGATGCATCGGAAAAAGCACAAATGGCTGAAGAGTGTGTTGTCCAATCCGGAAAAAAAAAAGACTCATATATATGGGCACGTGGGAAGAATCCAGAGAAAGAAATATTTGGGGGAATATTAAAAAGGCAGAATTTATTTCCCCCAAAGGAATAACGGAGAAGATTTTTGAAAAGGCAGAAACTTCTCCACATACACACCCACCCAGCCAGACAACTCGGCAGAAACCACCTTTTAGAAATGCCGATGTGATAATCCATTCAGGAAGGTTGGAGCCCTCTACTTAGAAGCTGATGAGATTAGGAAGACAAAGACCTCTAAAATCTACATACCCTCACTCAAACTCTAAGGACAGGAAACATAATAGGATTAACTCACCGATACCAAAAGGGCACGCTCAGACGCAGGCCAAAGTACATGACACAATAAATACAAAGCCTCAGACAGGAACAGGAAACAACCTCAAAAGCCCCAGAAGGTATAAAAACCCACCACTCCCAACAACATGTGGTTAATCTTTTCCAGAGCCACATTTCTGTCTGGCTTTGCTCTTCAATAAACTGCAACCTTCTTCTAAAGCAGTCTCCATTTTGATTATTCCCGGCTTGGACTGGACCCTGATGAAGATTTTTCCTTTCAGATCCAAAGGTATATTATTTATTTATTTATTTATTTATTTATTTATTTATTTATTTATTTATTTATTTATTTATTTATTATTTAAATTTATATACCGCCCTATTCTGTAGGACTCAGGGCGGTTTACAGGGAAATTAAAATACATAGGATACAAAATTAAAATCAGTTAAAAAACTATAGCTAAATTACAGTCCCTGAAGTTAAACTAAAACCCAATTAAATTAAATTAAATTAAAAACCCCTCAGTCTGGGCCAAACAGCTTGAAGAACCAGGTTTTCATGTCCGGCGAAATGAGCGAAGGTCGGGGGGCAGTCCTGAGTTCCGTGGGAAGTTGGTTCCATAAGGCCGGTGCGCCCACAGAGAACCCCCTTCCCCTGGGAAAAACCCGCCGGCATTCCTTAACCGGCGGTACCCTGAGAAGGCCCTCCCTGTGGGAGCGCACAGGACGATGGGAAATTGATGCCGGCAGCAGGTGTTCCCTTAGATCAGGGGTCTTCAAACTCGGCCCTTTTATGACTCATGGACTTCAACTCCCAGAATTCCTCAGCCAGCATGCCTGGCTGAGAAATTCTGGGAGTTGAAGTCCATGAGTCATAAAAGGGCCGAGTTTGAAGACCCATGCCTTAGATAATCCGGACCCAAGCCATTTAGGGCTTTATAGGTCATTACCAGCACCTTGAATTATCTGCACGGAAGGTGCGTTTCCCAATTGTGCAAACCTAAGCAACAATCAGAACTTGAACTAGGGTGTGGAAGTGTGGCTTCTTTATTTTTTTGGGGGGGAGTCAAAACAGGGCGGTAAGGTTTGCTCCCGAAGGGCAAATAGACAAGGATTTCCAGAAGTTTTCATCAAAATTTGGATGCCATGGATGAGAGAACAAGGCAATTCCCACGGCGGAAGAAGGAATGGTGAAAATGTCAGAATTTGCCAAGGGAGCAAAGCTAAAGTGTTTGGTCAGGAGAAAAAAAAGACCACAGAGGCTTTTCTGAAAAGACAGGGAACCTTTTATGGACCTTTTGCTGAAAGATGAAAACAATAATAGGATGGTTTTTGAGTTTCAGGATTAAGATGTGGATTAAGTGAGGGGATGAGTGGTATAATATTTACAGTAAGAGGAAGGAGGGATTATAAGAGTGTCATTATCCTTTGAAGAGAAGGTTTGAAAGTAGTTGCACTTCAGAATTTTCCTTTCCTTTCCTTTCCTTTCCTTTCCTTTCCTTTCCTTTCCTTTCCTTTCCTTTCCTTTCCTTTCCTTTCCTTTCCTTTCCTTTCCTTTCCTTTCCTTTCCTTTCACCATCTGAGTTAGATTCATTCCTTCCTTCCTTCCTTCCTTTCCTTCCTTCCTTCCTTCCTTCCTTCCTTCCTTCCTTCCTTCCTTCCTTCCTTCCTTCCTTCCTTCCTTCCTTCCTTCCTTCCTTCCTTCCTTCCTTGATTTTTCTTCCACTTTCTGTAAAATTCAACGGTCAAACAAAGCTTTTAGAAGCAGGAGCAAACGGTTGAACATGAAAGAGCTTTGAAAAGATGATTTACACGAAACTAACCAGAGTCAGCAAAATTGCCTTTTGCATAAAATCGCAATTTCTTTATCCCTGCAAGTTATTTCCATTAGAATTGGCTTCAGGTTTCAAGCTGCCAGTCAGACACAAACTCAGAGTATTTTCCACATAGAAAAAGGAACACAGGTGGTCCTCAGCGTACAAGCACAATTGTAAGTCTCAGAATTTCCATTGCTAAGTGAGACAGATGTTTGTCAGTCTTGTCCCATTTTACGACCTTTCTTGCCAGAATTCTTACATGAATCTCTGCAAGTTGTTAAGGTAGTAACGTCCTTCGTTAAAGCTGGAAGGGACCTCCAAAGTCCCTTCCAACTTTATTATTATTATTATTATTATTATTATTATTATTAGTAGTAGTAGTAGTAGTAGTAGTAGTAGTAGTAGTAATAATAATAAAGTTGGAAGGGACCTTGGAGGTCATCTAGTCCAACCCCCTGCTCAGGCAGGAAACCTTATACTATTTCAGACAAGTGGCTGTCCAGTCTCTTCTTAAAAACCTCCAGTGTTGGAGCATTCACCACCTCTGGAGGCAGGTTGTTCCACTGGTTAATTGTTCTAACTGTCAGGAAGTTTCTCCTTAGTTCTAGGTTGCTTCTCTCCTTGACTAGTTTCCATCCGTTGCTTCTTGTCCTGCCTTCAGGTGCTTTGGAGAATAGCTTGACTCCCTCTTCTTTGGGGCAGCCCCTGAGATATTGGAAC
>CM044355.1:4199865-4320521 GCA_024294585.1 Vipera latastei
GGGATCTGCACCGGGTCAGGGGCTGCAAGGGTACAACTCAGTCAAGTGCCTCCGTGGCTGCCTTTTCCCAGGCTTCCACTAAGGCATCGGCCGAGCTGTGAGCAAAGGAGGCAGGTGGGGACCCCAGTGCTGCCTGGAACCTCTCAGGGTCCATTAAGCACCTGGGGCGGAACCATCTTGTTGGTTCAACAACCCCACGACGGGGAGTGGCAAAACATAAGACCAACCGCAGGAGATGATGATTTTATTATTATTATTATTATTATTATTATTATTATTATTATTATTATTATTATTATTATTATTATTATTATTATTATTGAATCTCACTTTCCCCACTGACTTTGTTTGTCAGAAGGTCGCAAAAGGGGATCACATGACCTGAGGATGCTGCAACCCGTCATAAATATGAGTCAGATGCCAAGCATCTGAATTTTGATCATCTGACCAAGAGGATGCCACAACAGTTGTAAGTGTGAATAATGGTTGTAGGTCCCTTTTTTTCAGTGCCCTTGTAACTTCAAGTGGTCACTAAATGAGTCAAGGGCCAGCTGCACAGTTCCTACAACTCCCCTTTGTGTATGTTCACCCAGTTCTGTGTAGTCCATAACCCGTCTTCTGAAAATAAAAATAGTAAGGCAAGACCATCAACATACAAACATGCAAGAATCCTGCAACTCGGTTGGTGAGCTTTCAATTTCATTAAGTAGTACTAATAATAATAAAGAAGGGAACTTAGAGGTCATCTAGTCCAACCCCCCCCCCCCCGCCCCCGCTCAGGCAGGAAACACTATTTCATTTCAGACAAACGGCTGTCCACTCTCTTCTTGAAAACCTCCAGTGTTGGAGCTTTCACAGCTTCTGGAGTAAAGCAAACAGCATGACATCAGTAAACTAGCCTTCATTTAGAAACCTTTTACCTCTATGGAATACATCTTAAGGGTAATTACTGGTAATTTGATATCATTACCATTGATTGAGTTAATATTTCCTGCGCTGTGTAACCATAAAGGTATTGACTGCTATGGCCTTCGTTATTTTTAAAAATTAAGGAATGGGGGGAAAAAAACAACAACCCAGTACATTAAACCCCTGTCTATTATTTTTCTCATAAATATAAATGCCTAAAAACTGGCACGTGCAGAATAAATGGGGAACGCCTGGGTGCTAGACTGTATACAATGCAACATGTGACGGAGCGGATTAAGTGCTGTAAACGTGCTGCGGTACAATTCCGCGTCACCTTACAGGTGTGAGTACACTGAGGCGTAGTTGTAGGACAAGAATGGAGAAAAAGCAGGACAAGAAGCAACGGATGGAGACTCATCAAGGAGAGCAGCAACCTAGAACTAAGGAGAAATTTCCTGACAGTTAGAACAATTAACCAGTGGAACAACCTGCCTCCAGAAATGGTGGGCACTCCATCTATTCTATTCTATTTTATTCTATTCTATATCCTGACAGTGAGCATAATTAATCAGTGGAACAACCTGCCTCCAGAAGCCGTGAATGCTCCAACACTGGAGGTTTTTAAGAAGAGACTGGACAGCCAGTCTGAAATGGTATAGGGTTTCCTGCCTGACCAGGGGGTTGGACTAGATGACCTCCAAGGTCCCTTCCAACTACTTCTTCTTCTTCTTCTTCTTCTTCTTCTTCTTCTTCTTCTTCTTCTTCTTCTTCTTCTTCTTCTTCTTCTTCTTCTTCTTCTTCTTCTTCTTCTTCTTCTTCTTCTTCTTCTTCTTCTTCTTCTTATTATTATTATTATTGTTATTATTATTATTATTATTATTATTATTATTATTATTAAAAGCAGTTTTCCGAGAATAAAAACAGCACTCCCACCAACGCTGACAGAGCAAGTCATGAATATATAAACAGAGAAAAGCCCGCTCACTTCTAAGCAGTGATGAAGTTACCTTGTTGGGTAATGAAATGTCTGGAAGAAAACAGCCAAGCTCAGACAGTAGCAGGGCAATCCTGCTCCTCCTCCTCCTCCTGCTCCTCCTCCTCCACCACCACCACCACCACCACCTCCTCCTCAATAAAGGGACTAAATTAGTAGACCAGCAAAACACTGTGGACATCGTATACTTAGATTTCAGTAAGGCATGTGATAAAGTAGACCACAACCGACTCCTTGGTAAGCTAGAAAAAGGTGGAATAGACAACAACAACACCAGATGGATCTGTAAGCTGGCTAACAAACCCTACTCAAAGAGTAGTCCTCAATGACACTACATTCACACGGAGGGAAGTAAGCAGTGGGGTACCACAAGGTTCCGTCCCTGGCCCAGGACTCTTCAACATCTTCCTCAATGACTTAGATGAGTTTCAATGCAGAGAAAAGCAAAGTTATGCCTTTAGGCAGGAAAAATCAAAGATACAGTATAAGAACAAAAACCCAGTAACCGTGAGAGGGACCTTGGAGTCCTAGTGGACGATCGCTTGACTATGAGCCAGCAATGTGCAGCAGCAGCCAAAAAAGCTAATACAATCCTGGGTTGTATAAACAGAGGCATAGAATCAAGATTACGTGAAGTATTAGTACTGCTTTATAAAGCCCTAGTAAGACCACACCTGGAATACTGCAACCATGTTTGGTCACCATATCACACACACACACACACACACACACACACACACACACACACACACACACACAAAAGATGTTGAGAGTTTGGAAAAAAATCAGAGAAGAACAACTAAGATGATCCAAGGCCTGGAGACTAAAACATACAAAGAACGGCTGCAGGACTTGGGTTTGGCTAGTCTAAAGAAAAGAAGAAATAGGGGAGACATGATAGCAGAGTTCCAGTATCTGAGGGGCTGCCACAAAGAAGAGGGGGGCAGGTTGTTCACCAGAGCACCAGAGGGCAGGACAAGAAACAATGGTTGGAAACTGATCAAGGACAGAAGCAACCTGGAATTAAGGAGAAAGTTCCTACCAGGGAGGACAATTAACCTGTGGAATAGCTTGCCTCCAGAAATGGTGGGTGCTCCATCACTGGAGATTTTTAAAAAGAAGTTAGACATTCACTTGTCTGGGATAGTATAGGTCAGTGATGGCGAACCTTTTAGAGAACTTTTTTTTCCCACGAGAAGTTGATTAATTGAACCTTTTTTGGGGGGTACATGGCGGCAGAGGCCTAAAGCGAAAAGGTTTTATGAAACCCAGTTGAAGGCCTAGGACTGGGGCGATTGCACACGTGCCCACAGAGGAGGCTCTGCGTGCCACTTGTGGCACCCGTCACATAGGTTCGCCACCACAGGTATAGGTCCTTATGCATGAGCAGGGGGCTGGACTAGAAGACCTCCAAGGTCCCTTCCAGCTCTTTTCTATTCTATATTGGTCTTCTGTCCTTTCACCCTGGTGGCCTTCTGGAATGCCTTCAAGATGCTTAAGATCTCCGTTCCTAGTAGGATACCAAACCACAGATGTCAACGATGATTTGCTGATCTTCGTTCATTTGCCCTTTTTCTTCACAGATCGGTGATGTCTCCACCTCCATGCTGCTTGGGTTAGCATCCCTGCAGAGATGGACCACAAGAAATAGCTTTGAATCCTTGTACTCTGCAGCCGTGTCTCTCTGTTCCTTTTGGCACGACTTCTTTCATTCAGTCACGTTTGCAAACAAAGAGATGATTAACCATGTAGTAAACTGAGGTAAACAAACACTCTAAATATGTTACTTCCGCTCATATGTGGCCATTTTCTCTTGCTTCTGAAAGGAACGAAATCAGTCAGTCCTAGTTAAACCTTGTCATGACCTCTTGCGATGGATCTTTGGCCTAACACAGAGAGGTTATTTAAGAGGATGTAAATTGGTGGCATTCCAAATTCCACCTCTTCCTCGAGTGTTTCTGGCAAAACCTGCAGAGTTCTCCTAAATGTTTCTGCTCAACTGCAGTATTAAAAAAATTATATAGGGAGTAATGATCTCAGTATTATCTAATTTGGCCTCTTAGAATCCAATCCCATGTCC
This sequence comes from Vipera latastei, assembly GCA_024294585.1. Classification (NCBI taxonomy): domain Eukaryota; kingdom Metazoa; phylum Chordata; class Lepidosauria; order Squamata; family Viperidae; genus Vipera; species Vipera latastei. Next base: position 4,203,849 of record CM044355.1, read on the forward strand.
CTATCACGAGAACAGAATAGAATAGAATAGAATAGAATAAATAGAATAGAATAGAATAGAATAGAATAGAATAGAATAGAATAGAATAGAATAGAATAGAATAGAATAGAATAGAATAGAATAGAACTGGAAGGGACCTTGGAGGTCTTCTAGACCAGCCCCCTGCTCAAGCAGGTGAATCTATACCATTTCAGATCTTTATCTCCTGTTTCATATATATAGGGACGCGGTGGCTCAGTGGGTTAGGACACTGAGCTTGTCGATCAGAAGGTCGGCAGTTTGGCGGGTCGAATCCCGTGTGCCGCGTAGCAGAGTGAGCGCCTGTTACTCATCCCAGCTTCTGCCAACCTAGCAGTTCGGAAGCACGTAAAAATGCAAGTAGAAAAATAGGGACCACTACGGTGGGAAGGTAACAGCGTTCTGCGCGTCTTTGGCGTCTAGTCATGCCGGCCACATGACCACGGAGACGTCCTCGGACAAGCGCTGACTCTTCGGCTTTGAAACGGAGATGAGCACCGGCCCCTAGAGTCGGAAACGACTAGCACGCGTGTGCGGGCGAACCTTTACCTTTACCTATATATAAACTACCAGCGGTGGAGCACCCAGATCTTCTGGAGGCAAGCTGTTCCACTGACTAATTGTCCTCACTGTCAGGAAATTTCTCCTTAATTCCAGGTTGCTTCTCTCTTCGATTAGTTTCCAAAGATTAGACTAGAAGACCTCCAAGGTCCCTTCCATCTCTATTCTGAAAGCATCTCCAATTTTAATGTATTTGTTTTTACCTGGCCCTGTTTTGGAGTTCACCTCTAAGACTGCATCTCAAAATCCAAGGGAATCCTTCCTCCACCCAAACATTTGCACGACGGCTGTCCCAACTCCTCCAGTGGCATGTTTGGAATAAAATAAATAGCCTTCAGTTCCTTTGGCTGAACCGCCGAGAGTTAAAACTAAACCGATGGCTTAATCTCGCCCAGCAGCTGCTGTAGAATAATGCAATGCATAAAACATAAAAAGACACCCATAAATGACAACTGCTTTTAAATTATGTCTCCCTGTCTGAGCCCAAACGCAATAAGATTCTTGGAGTCTCCAAGCCTGGCTTTGTGGTGAGCAGAATGCCTTTAAAAAAAAACACACAAAAAAAACAGTTGTGTGTTATTTATACGTGAAACATAAATGGAAAATGAGGCAAATCCTGTTTCTCAGCACCGCTGAAGTGGGAAGGCAGGCTGCGAAAAACGGAACAAGACACAAAGGAAAGAGGAGTAACTTTGGAACGTCAGCTTCTGCTTTGCTGTTCTTTAACATGTTAACGATTTCTCTTTTTCTTCCCTATATGTATTGTAAGGTAAAGGTAAAGTTTCCCCCGCACGTGCGTGCTAGTCATTTCCAAATCTAGGGGCCGGTGCTCATCTCCGTTTCAAAGCCGAAGAGCCAGCGCTTGTCCGAGGACGTCTCCGTGGTCATGTGGCCGGCATGACTAGATGCCAAAGGTGCACGGAACGCTGTTACCTTCCCACCGTAGTGGTCCCTATTTTTCTACTTGCATTTTTACGTGCTTTTGAACTGCTAGGTTGGCAGAAGCTGGGACGAGTAACAGGCGCTCACTCTGCTACGCGGCACTCGGGATTCGACCCGCCAAACTGCCGACCTTCTGATCGACAAGCTCAGCGTCCTAACCCACTGAGCCACCGCGTCCCTTGCATATGTATTGTAGGACAGGTCAATTGGGTTGCAAATACATAGATTTTTGAACTTGCTTTGCAAGAATGTTCAAGAAAAAAACAACACCAAGTCCAGTTGCCTTTTGGAAAAAGCAGCTTTGGTGCATCAAAATGAATTGAACCATTCAACCATCTAAGAACACAAGAGCCTGGCTTTGTCCAACTTGGCCACTTCAGGAAGAAATGTCCTAACCAAGGTTAAAACCTCACCTTGCTTCCTGTGTTGAGTGAATGCACGTGGAAGATAACACTTAGCAATAGCCCGTAGACTTATATACCACTTCACAGTGCTTTGCAGCCCTCTCTAAGTGGTTTACAGAGTCAGCATATTGACCCCAACAATCTGGGTCCTCATTTTACCGACCTTGGAAGGATGGAAGGCTGAGTCAACCTTGAGCCGGTGAGAATCAAACTGCCAAACTGCAGGCAGCTGGTAGTCAGCAAAGGGAGGGGAGGGAGGGAGGGAGGGAAGGAAGGAAGGAAGGAAGGAAGGAAGGAAGGAAGGAAGGAAGGAAGGAAGGAAGGAAGGAAGGAAGGAAGGAAGGAAGGAGGGAAAGAAAGAAAGGATAGACAGACAGACAGACAGATAGATAGAGATAGCAATAGCATTTAGACTTATAAACCGCTTCACACTGCTTTACAGCCCTCTCACTAAGCGGTTTACAGAATTAGCATTTAGATTCATTCAGATAGGTAGGTAGATAGATAGATAGACAGATAGAGAGAGGCTGTAAAGTAATGTGAAGCGGTTTATAAGTCTAAATGCTATTGCTATATCTATCTAAGTGCTTTACAGAATCAGCATTTTGCCCCCAACCATCTGGGTCCTCATTTTACCAACTCCGAAAGGACGGAAGGCTGAGTCAACCTTGAGCGGGTGAGATTCGAACCGCCAAACTGCAGGCAGCCGGCAGGCAGCAGAAGTAGCTTGCAGTACCGCATTCTAAACACTGCGCCACCAGGGCTCCTCCCTCGTTGACTTCCTTCCCCATGTTGCACGAACATAAACTCTGCCACTTCATCTCATCCACCAGCTCATCATGGGAACTGTAGACTAATGAGAGCTGCAGAAATGAGAAGAAAACATTAAAATGCACTCAAGGAATAATAAGGTCACAGGTGGCGGAGCACAGATGGAATAACAATATGCAAAAATAGCTTTTCATGGGCCTGTAAGAATGAATTGACTACCAGCAATTAAATCTCATAGGCCTCGAAGACCAATATCTTTCCAGATCTATTCCAGGCATCAGCAGTTGCTTGTGTTTGCGAACACGATAACATAAGGACAGCCGAAATCCATCTCAGTCCAATATTGTGTTTTTTCTCATGATGGTCAACCAGATGCATCTAACTATTTGCTGACAGGAGAAGACATGACTTGTCTTATCATTGTTGTTCTGCCTCAGGAACTCTGAGGGAATATGTAGTCTTCAGGATCCATTGCTCTAGATCTGGGGTCTTCAAACTTGGCCCTTTTGTGACTTGTGGACTTCAACTCCCAGAATTCAACTCCCAGGTATGCTAGCTGAGGAATTCTGGGAGTGGATGTCCACCAGTCATAAAAGGGCCAAGTTTGAAGACCCCTGGTCTGGATCCAAGCCCACAGTTTCATCAAAATGGCCGACTGAGGAATTCTGGGAGTCGAAGTCCACCAGTCATAAAAGAGCCAAGTTTGAAGACCTTTGAGAGTCTGGATCCAAGCACACAGTTTCATCAAAATGGCCGACTGAGGAATTCTGGGAGCCGAAGTCCACCAGTCATAAAAGGGCCAAGTTTGAAGACCCCTGCTCTGGATCCAAGCCCACAGTTTCATCAAAATGGCCGACTGAGGAATTTTGGGAGTTGAAGTCCACCATAACAGGGCCAAGTTTGAAGACCCCTGCTCTGGATCCAAGCCCGCAGTTTCATCAAAATGGCCGACTGAGGAATTCTGGGAGCCGAAGTCCACCAGTCATAAAAGGGTCAAGTTTGAAGACCCCTGCTCTGGATCCAAGCCCACAGTTTCATCAAAATGGCCGACTGAGGAATTTTGGGAGTTGAAGTCCACCATAACAGGGCCAAGTTTGAAGACCCCTGCTCTGGATCCAAGCCCGCAGTTTCATCAAAATGGCCAACTGAGGAATTCTGGGAGTTGAAGTCCAGAAGTCATAAAAGGGCCAGGTTTGAAGGTCCCTGCCCTAGGCAGAGGTAACAGTTTAAGAGAACTGTTTGAGAAAGAGTTTAAGGAATGAGGGAAAGAGATAATGCCTAGGAAATGATCAGAGAAGAGATGGGGAAACTCTCAGTGGATTAATAGTTAGAGAAAGAAATTTAGGAAGAACATAGGATATAGAATCATAGGGCTGGAGAGGACTCCAGCGGTCAAGGCAGAAGTTCTTAAATCATCCTGGTTTCTTTTGTATGAGGTAGGTAAAGAAGTGAACTAGAGCAGTGGTGGCAAACCTATGGCAGGTGTGCCAGAGGGGGCACTCGGAGCCCTCTCTGTGGGCACATGCGCCTCGCTCTTCGGCTAAGTTTTTGCAGGAAAAAGCCATTTATCAAGCCCTTCCTAGCCAAAACAGGCCTCCAGAGTGAGCACACAGTTTTCAGCTTTAAATTATATCAAATCTGACACCAGAAACAGACTAACAGATGACCTGAGTGCTGCATGTGTTGCTCTCAAACTTACAAAGTATGAGCCAAGATTAGACAAATTATCAGCATGCATACAACAGACAAAATCACATTAATTGTTCAAAAACATGCAAAATGCAAACTTTTACCTTTCAATAAAAAGTTGTTGGTATCATTGAAAGCTTTGTCATTGTGTTTTTCTTTTAAGACAAAAGATGTCAGTGTATGAGTTGTTTTTTTCTAAACTAAAACCTCAGTATTCAGACTAAATTGCCATGTTGGCACTTTGCGATAAATAAGTGGGTTTTGGGTTGCAGTTTGGGCACTCAGTCTCTAAAAGTTTCGCTGTCACTTAACTAGAGTGACTGTTATGCTGGACTTCCTAAGGATGAAATGGTTAAAGAACTAGAAGTTATAGGATCTTTGGAAGATAGTGACCATATTATATTCACATTTACCGTGAAGCAACCATGGATAACTGAACCAAGTCAGACTAGTGTTTCAGTCTTTAAGAGACCAGACAACAACAAGCTAAAGAGAGAGACTAGGAAGGATTCCATGAATGGAAATCCCAAAACGATGAACCATTCAGGATACTTGGAAAACCTTGAAAAATGACCTGAAGGCAGGACAAGAAGCAATGGGTGGAAATTAATCAAGGAGAGACCCAACCTAGAATTAAGGAGAAGTTTCCTGACAGTGAGAACAATTAATCAGTGGGATGGCTTGCCTCCAGAAGTTGTGGATGCTCCATCACTGGAGGCTTTCAAGAAGAGATTGGACAACAATTTGTCTGGAATGGTATAAGGTTTCTTGCTTGAGCAGGGGTTGGACTAGAACAGGGCTTTTCAACTTTTTCACCCATTGTACCACTTTTAGGATATGGCAAGATCCGAGTACAACCAATCGCCTAGCAAGGTGTCAAAAACTTGATGACCCAAAAAAAAGGAAAAAAGTGATGAAGTACAGGTAGTCCTCGACTTACAACAGTTCGCTTAGTGACTGTTCAAAGTTACAACGGCACTGGAAAAAGTGCCCCCCCCCAAGCCACAGCCAAGCAAGACACCTTCTTGCCTGCCTGGAGGCACTCTTCCTCCCGTCCAGGGTTTTCATTGTTGTGAGCATTTCTGTTGAGGATTGGCAGTGGGGGTGGGGTGGGGTGGGTGTTTGGTTTTTATTCCTCCCCCTCTGCTGGGTGGTTGCAGCAGGTTTTGGTCACTTCACATGACCCTGGGACACTGTGACCGTCCTAAATAGGAATCAGTTGCCAAGCATCTGAATGTAAATCACAAGACCCTGGCGATGCTGCAACATTCCAGTTGATTGGCGCTTCTTCTGGGCTCAGCAGATGTGCTGGGATCAGCGCTGAGCTCCAGTTGGAGCCTGGCACTGATCCTGGTGCTTCCGCTGAGCCCCGACAGCCCCGAAGAAGCGCGGATCCTGGTGCTTCCGCTGAGCCTTGACAGCCCTACAGCTCCAGCCATCTCTCACTCAGGCTTGTGTGGTGCTGCCACCAGTTCAGCTCATTCCCCTCCCTGCTATCACTTTTCTAGAATGATTGCATACCAGCTGCCAGGGGCCAATGTACTACAGGTGTTACCCCTACCACTGGTTGAAAAGCCCTGGACTAGAAGACCTCCAAGCCCTCTTCCAGTTCTGTTATTCTGTTGTGAGATCATGAAGACCCAAGAAAAAACAGTACCCCAGGAAAAAAAAAGACAGCAGACAAGACCTGATCAGGGTGTTAAAAGTGACAGTGGGAGATTCATACTTTCAGACCGGCAAGAATCTATTCTTGTGGCCTTACAATAAAGAAAAATTCGTTCACTTGGTGCTATTTCCTTTCTGGTTTACCTGGAAGGACTGACAGTGGATCTATCCTTGGAAGAATGTATCTGTCAAGGATGAAACTTTGGCAGCCATGTGCCTCTCTGTGTTTCAGGTTACCTGTAGATAAAGCAGGGGAAGTGTTACTCTCAAGTGGGTAGATGGAGAAACAAAACTTTTTTGATTCAGCTGCAGACCGTGGAAGCCCGAAGCCTTATCAAGGACAGCAAAACAGGTGTGGATTTAAAGCAGACAGTTCCCATAACAAAGTGGACTTGATATGGATTACGTAAGATGTTGCGGGTTTGGCTGGGAAAACCATTGTTTAAGTCTATGAATTGGTGTGGGAACCTCAGAGTTAGTTTTGCTTTGACCTAGCCATGCAGTGTATTGAATACAATGTAAGATTTTCAGAAATGGAATTATTGCTGGAGTTTTTTTTTTTTTTTAATTCTCGAGCTGGAAATTGACAGTATCTAATTCACTTCTAAAGCCCTCCAGGGCAGTGACCATTATCCCAATCTGTGAAATTGCACTTCACAAGTCAATGATGCTCTGGGTGATGAACTGCTTGTCAACACTGCAAACATGGGATGTTTTGGCTTTGACAATATAAAGAGGCAGCCTTTTCCTTTAAATTGTTTTGCTCTTAGAATTCGATGAAGCTGGGGGGAGGAGGAAGAATGTTTCCCCTGGTTGTTTTTAATAAGGTAAGAAATGGCGTGTTACAAAACGTAAGGGAAGCTTTGCCCTTCAAACTGATTGGAGAACGTGATTTATGACTGCTAATTGGAGGAGGGAATTGTGCCAAATATTAGGTGCTGAAGGGAAGGGAATTCAGATCTTGGCATTCCTCCATGCTGTGTCGATGCTTTGTTTTCACTATTAAAGACTTTTTAGGATAAACAATGCCTGAAAGTTCTTTGAAGTGTTTCATTAGTCGGAACCATGACACTGCTCTTTTTTATCTGGTATTTGTTCAAGTCCACTTGAACCCTTCCATTGTTCTTAGCCACATTTAAAACAAAGGATTAAAAATATGTCATGAAGACATCTCCCTCCTTTTTATAGAACAAGTCTTCCTTGGACCTTAGGTGTGACCTGATGTTGCTGGCCTTCCAGAAGAATTTAAGATGGAACAGATAATCCTTGATTTACAACAATCTATTTAGTGACCATTCAAAGTTACAACTGTACTGGAAAAAAAAAAGACTTATGACCATCTTTCACACTTACATCCAGTGGTGGGATTCAGCCAGTTCACACTAGTTTGGCAGAACCGGTAGCTAAATTTTGCTGAGTTCGGAGAACCAGCTGAATGCACACTGCTTCTGGAAATCCAGTCTAGGCCTCAGAGACATGGAGGCCTCCCAGGCCTAGAACGGCCCATCAGAAGTGCATGGATGCCACTTCCGGAAGTCTGTTCTAGGCCTTGGAGGCTTGGAGGAGGCCTTCCATGCCTAGAATGGCCTGCCGGAAGTGCGTGGATGCCACTTCCAGAAGTCTGTTCTAGGCCAGTGGAACAACAGAAGTTGCCTTCAGAAATCATGGGCTCTCCATCACTGGAGATTTTAAAGGCTAGTCTGTCACTTGTCTGAGATGGTATAGGTCCTCCTGCTTGAGCAGGGGGCTTCACTAGAAGACCTCCAAGGACTCTTCCAGCTCTATTCTATTTCAAAATCCAGTTGCTTCTTGAAAAATCACCTTTGGGACAACTATCAGCTGGAAGAGTGAGAGTCTCCATAGACATTGCTTAACCTAGAAGTCTCTGCATCTCCATCCTTGTGGGATAGGCCTCTTACATGATATCTATGGAGATTCTTGTTAGCACTTTTTCTTTCTTTCCAAGTAGCCCTAATGACTCTCTACAGAATGCAAATGACCAGCTGTCTGCAAGGAGTAATAAATCCTTCCATATCCCACCATCCCAGGCTTCTGGGATGAGAAGCAAAACACCTTCACGCAAAACAAAGTCTAGTTGGCTTTTGGAAAGCACTTTTGGGTCCACCCTGACCTGGATGATTGAAAATCTCCAAAGACATGTTCTTTTGAGTAAATTCCATCTGTGATCTCTTCTAACTTCCAATAGTTTGATGCTGGGTCTGAACATCCAGGTCCAGTTTTTAGTCTTCTGATTTGCCAGTCAGAAGGCATCTGGAAGGGCTTGGTGAAGACCTCTCCAGAGAAAGCTGAATTTACATAGCACAGCAGACCAGCTGTATGCCAACCTCAGTTGAGCTTTGAGGGAGAACCCAACCATTTGAAACTAAGGAGGTGACAAAATTTGGCAGGCAGAGCCTTAGACCTTAACAAGCAATGCTTTTCCCCAGTCAAGGCATTTTTTAAAGACAGAAAGAAGCCCAGTTTCTGTTTGCCTGCATTTGGGTACTAATTGTCATCAATCATGAAATACGGAGCTGTGATTCATGTGAGGCACTGCGTCTTAAATTAAACATCTTTGAATCATTAGAGCAAATTTTACGTTTGGCTAAATGCCGAGTCCGGGCTGATTATGATGAAACACAGAGAGAATAAATGACATATTGATTCGCTGAACATCAGGAGATATTCAGAAAGATGGAAGCTCCCTTGGTTACTGCGAAGAAGATGTCCATGTTCATTTATCAAAGGGATATTATTATTTTTTCCCTCTTCTTTCCCATAGTTTTGTTTCCTCTTTCCTTGGTCCTTTCCTTGGCTGTGACATGACACTCAACACTGCCATATCTGAGTTGATGAACAAGATGGGTGTCCCAAAGGACTGAAGAAGCTTCTTGGATGAGAAGCGAAATGCCTTCGAAATAAAACAGGAAGGTCCAGTTGCCCCATGAAAAGGCATCTTTGGGATAACTATGACCTGGATGACTGAGAATCTCCATAGAAAACAAGACAACAAGAACATTCTATCAAGCCTTCTGAATGATATCCAGCCCTGGTGGCACAGTGGTTAAAGTGCAGTATTGCAGGCTAACTCTGCCTAACTGCCAGCAGTTCAATCCTGACCAACTCAAGGTTGACTCAGACTTCCATCCTTCAGAGGTTGGTAAAATGAAGACCCAGATTGTTGGGGGGCAAAATGCTGACTCTGTAAACCACTTAGAGAGTGGTAAAGTACTATGGAGCTGTATATAATTCTAAGTGCTATTCCTATTCCTTCCTTCCTTCCTTCCTTCCTTCCTTCCTTCCTTCCTTCCTTCCTTCCTTCCTTCCTTCCTTCCTTCCTTCCTTCCAAAGAGCCGTGGTGGTGCAGTCATTAGAAGGCAGTATTGCAGGCTAACTCTACCCATGCCTAGGAGTTTGATCCTGACCAGCTCAAGTTTGACTTGGCTTTCCACTGTTTCTCGTCCCTCCCTCTGGTCTTTTGGTGAACAACCCGGCCCTCTCTTCTTTGTGGCAGCCCCTCAATTTACTGAACTGCCAGAATTTCATTTTCATTTTCCTGACTGAACCTTTGAAGCCTTTTGAGCTGAGAAGCTGCATAAATAATTCTGGAATTTGCAGCGGCTATTGCAGTTAAATGACGGGAAGATGGCCTCTTCTTTGGGAAATTCCAATTGTGCTTAAAAAACGAAGGCGCTCTTTCTCTCCTTCAGTATCTAGGTGTGCTACATCCATTATCCAAGTAGTTCTTGACTTCACTACAGTTCATTTAGTGACCACTCAAAGTTACGGGGAGAAAAAGGGACTTATGACTGTTTTTCATACTGATGACTGTTGCAGCATCCCCCGTGGTCACAGGAATCAAAATTCAGACGCTTGGCAACTGACTCATATTTATGATGGTTTGCAGGGTCCTGAGATCAGCAATCCCCTTTTGCGATCTTCTGACAAGCAAAGTCCATTGGGGAAGCCGGATTCACTTAACAACCATGTTGCTAACTGAACAACTGTAGCGACTCACTTGAGAACTGTGGCAAGAAAGGTTGTAACAATCCTGAACAAATGTCTCACTTAGCAACAGAGATTTGTGGCTCAATTGTAGTTGTTGTCAATGCTGCTAACATCGGATGTTTTTGCTTTGACAATAGATGGAGATGCAACCATTTTCCTTCTTATGTTTTACTCTTAGAATTAGAGTTAGGATTAGATGATACTGGGAGGGGAGGAGGAGGAATGTGAATGGGAGTTTAGCTAGACATAACAATACTGTAACTAGTGTGAGAACCAAGGATATTGAAATAAGAGATGATAAGAATTGGTGGGCTGGAGAGCTGGAGGGAAAGCCTGCATTTCAAACTAATTGGAGAATGTGATTTATGACTGTGAATTAGAGGAGGGAATTGTGCTTTGATACTACGTGCTCTTTTTGCCTTTTGGTACTGTCCATGGGGTTGCAATTTATGGCTGTGAAAGTTGGACCATAAGAAAGGCTGAGCGCCAAAGAATTGAGGACTTTGAACTATGGTGCTGGAGAAGACTCCTGAGAGTCCCTTGGACTGCAAGGCGATCAAACTGGTCAGTCCTAGAGGAGATCAACCCTGACTGCTCTTTAGAAGGCCAGATCCTGAAGCTAAAACTCAAATACTTTGGCCACCTAATGAGAAGGAAGGACTCACTGGAGAAGAGCCTAATGCTGGGAAAGATTGAGGGCGAGAGAAGAAGGGGACGACAGAGAATGAGGTGGCTGGATGGAGTCACCGAAGCAGTAGGCGTGAGCTTAAATGGACTCCAGAAGATGGTAGAGGACAGGAAGGCCTGGAGGAACGTTATCCATGGGGTCGCCATGGGTCGGACACGACTTTGCAACTAACAACAACAACTATGTGCTCAGGGGAGGGGAATTCAGATTTTGGCTTCGACTATGTAGGTGCCGAAGTTATGCTTCTCGAATAAAGATTCCTTAAGGTAAACAATGCCTCAAAGTTCTTTGAAGAGTTTCATCTGTCGGAACCATGGCAGTTGTAAGTTGAGGACCACCTGTAAAAATAAATTAAGGAAAAAAAAATAACTTATTTTGGTTCACCCACGTACCTTAACTGAGACTGATTCCACTATTCTGATATCCAGTGAGTGGGCTGCAGCTCAAATTCTCCAAATATTGCAACGCCACATTTATATACCAATTTATATCTAAAGATGTAGTTTGGATGCAGATGGCTGCTGGCTTCTCGAGATTTTAACAGATGGTGGGAACCATTTCTGCCTGTTCAAAGTAGACAAAGGCCTGGCCAATTAAAAGAGGATGTACAGTAATGTTGACTTAGAGCAGCCTGATCTGGCATGAAAAGAACTGTTTGCGCTGTAATTAATCGGTGAACTCATAAGGTTAACAGATCATTACTCGCTGTAAGGGAGCCAGCAACGTTCCTCACTTCGTCCAGATTTGAACCCAGGTTTTTCTCAACTCAAATGTTTGTTTGCTTGAAACAAACAAGTAGCTGTTGGCTATATGCCAAAGGCTGGAAGTGTTAACATCTGACACTAAAAATCATTTCAATAGGTCCCTGTCTCTGAAGGAAGAAAGGAAAGGAAAGGAAAGGAAAGGACAGGAAAGGAAAGGAAAGGAAAGGAAAGGAAAGGAAAGGAAAGGAAAGGAAAGGGAAGGAAGGAAGGAAGGAAGGAAGGAAGGAAGGAAGGAAGGAAGGAAGGAAGGAAGGAAGGGAGGAAGGAAGGAAGGAGAAGAGAGATCAAGTGGGAGGAAGAGAGAGAGAAAGGAAGGAAGGAAGGAAGGAAGGAAGGAGGAAGGGGGAGGGAGGGAGGAAGGGAGGGAGGGAGGGAGGGAGGAAGAAAAAATAAAAGGGAGGAAGGAAGGAAGAAGGGGGAGAGAGGGAGAGATTAAGGAAAAATAAAAGGGAGGGAGAAAAGGAAGGAGGGAGGGAGGGAGGGAGGGAGGGAGGAAGGAAGGAAGGAAGGAAGGAAGGAAGGAAGGAAGGAAGGAAGGAAGGAAGGAAGGAAGGAAGGAAGGAAGGAAAAATAAAAGGGAGGGAGGAAAGAAGGAAAAAGGGTGGGAGGAAAGAAAGGAAGAGCATAGCCAAACTGCTGTGAAATACTGAGTAATTTTATTAAAATACTTACCGTATACGCTATCTATCTTGCACTTTTCAATTTTGCACAAAAATAAACCATCTCTAAACTGCAGCTTTCAAACATACAAAATTCATAAACTTAAAACAATGGAACAGAAGGTCCGCAAAAATGCAGCAACTATATTTAAAGTGCTTGAAAAGCACTTGATAAGAGTGGGAATTAAAAATTAAAATTACTTAAAAACCTCCTTGAGAGAAGTCAGGAGAAAAATCTGGTCCTTTCGACGTTGCTGAGACGCGAGATGCAGTACAAGAACATCAGGCAGGTGTTCTGTTCCCTAAAGGTCTGTGAGGAAAGCAGCTCCTAGCCTATCAAAAAACACTGTTATGTGACACCCTGTGTGTGTGTGTGTGTGTGTGTGTGTGTGTGTGTGTGTGTGTGTCTTCAACTTGACTACTGGGGACTGCCTGAAGAAGTCCCTGTAGTTTTCTTGGCAAGTTTTTTAATGAACAGTTTGCCTTTGCCTTCTTCCAAGGGCTGAGACCGAGTGACCGGCCCAAGGTCATGCAGTTGGCTTAATGCCCAAGCAAGGATTGGAACTCCTGGGGATTGGCCCAAAGTCACCCAGCTGGCTTTTATGCCTTAAGTGGGAGTAGAATTCACAGCCTCCTGGTGATTGCCCAAAAGTCACCCAGATGAATTTCCTGCCTAAGGCAGGACTAGAACTTACCGTCTTCTGGTGATTGTCCCAAAGTCATCCAGTTGGCCTTCATGCTTAATGCAAGACTAGAACTCACCATTTCAGAATATCTCCTTCCTAGGGCACAGAAGAAGACCTGGCCCATAGTAATCCAGCTGGTTTGGTGCCTAAGGTAGAACTTGAACTCACAATCTCCTGGTTTCTAGCCTGGTGCCTTAACCACCATACCAAACTGTTCTATGTCACAGTAGAGAACTGCATTCTGGACTGGCTGAATCTTCTGAACAGTCTTCAATGATAGAGGAACACACAAGAAACTATTGAAATGCTGACAATATTTGTAGCTCAGGGTTGAAATGAAGGGTCCTTGGTGCTCTCTGAGCTTGGTTGTTTTCTTGCAGATGTTTCATTACCAAACTTGGTAACCTCATCAGTACAGGAAATGAGTGGTGTTTATGGGGAGGAGGAGGAGGAGGAGGAGGAGGAGGAGGAGGAGGAGGAGGAGGAGGAGGAGGAGGAGGAGGAGGAGGAGGAGGAGGAGGAGAACTGTGATGTCCTTGGTGGTCCCTGAGCTTGGTTGTTTTCTTACAGATGTTTCATTACCAAACTAGGTAACCTCATCAGTACTGGAAATGAGTGGTGTTTATGGAAAGGAGGAGGAGGAGGAGGAGGAGGAGGAGGAGGAGGAAGAAGAAGAAGAAGAAGAAGAAGAAGAAGAAGAAGAAGAAGAAGAAGAAGAAGAAGAAGAAGAAGAAGAAGAAGAAGAAGAAGAACAACAACAACAACAACAACAACAACAACAACAACAAGAACAAGAAGAACAAGAAGAACAAGAAGAACAAGAAGAACAAGAAGAACAAGAAGAACAAGAAGAACTGTGAGGTCCTTGGTGCTCTCTCTGAGCTTGGTTGTTTGTAATGAAACCTCTGCTAGAGAGCAACAAGGACCTTCCATTTCGGTACTGAAGTAGCCTTTGGGACTTTTTTGTTCTACTCCTTGCAAACTAATTGTTCGGTGTTTTTCCATGTTGTAAATGGATGAGTCCTGGCATCTCTTGTAATATATGCCTGGAAACCAGCCACAGCCACTCAGCACAACTTCACAAGTTGCTGCTATGGAGGTCAATTTAGAAGTCCTGGAAATTGAGTACAGAGAAGAGCAGCAGAGATGATCAGGGGACTGAAGGCTAAAACATATGAGGAACGGTTGCAGGAATTGGGTCTGTCTAGTCTAGTGAAAAGAAGGAGTTGGGGTGACATCATAGCAGTATTCCAGTATTTGAGGGGCTGCCCCAAAGAAGAGGGAGTCAAGCTATTCTGAAGGCAGGACAAGAAGCAACGGATGGAAACTCATCAAGAAGAGAAGCAGCCTAGATCTAAGGATAAATTTCCTGAAAGTGAAAACAATCAATCAGTGGAATGGCTTCCATCCAGATGTGGTGAGCGTTCCATCACTGGAGTCTCTTCAGAAGAGACTGGACAGCCACTTGTTCAAAATGGTATAGTCCAATATTCCTTCCAATTCTGTTATTCTGCCCATGGGATAGGACAGCAACTCCACTAACAGGAATACTGAGTGAAAGGAAGGCTAATTCCCATTGTGGAACATCATATGTGAATCCAGGGATAGGATAGGATAGGATAGGATAGGATAGGATAGGATAGGATAGGATAGGATAGGATAGGATAGGATAGGATAGGATAGGATAGGATAGGATAGGATGGAAAGGAACGTAACGGAACAGAACAGAACAGAACAGAACAGAACAGAACAGAACAGAATAGAATAGAATAGAATAGAATAGAATAGAATAGAATAATTGAATGGAATGGAATAATAAAATTGGAAGGGACCTTGGAGGTCTTCTAGTCCATCCCCCTGCTCAAGCAGGAGACCTTATACCATTTCAGATAAATGGCTGAAATGGCAGATATTAAGGGCAGCTGTGTAATACTTTGCTTTATGGTTTTGGAAATACAAATTAGATACACTCAATAAAATGTGAACCAAACAGTTTCCTTTCCCACCCCGCCTGTTGATTACATCATGTGGACCTCCGTGAGGTGATCCCGTCCACGAACTCTTTGATGAGAAGTCTAAGTCCCCTGTGGATGATATGTTTCCGTTGATAGGATCTAACTAACATTAATCCTTTCCAGAGAAACATCAGGAATCCTTCAGTCGCTCCACAGAAAAGGTCAAAGGCTGCCATCATTTTCCTTCTCCCAGAGGCCAAAAAGATTCTTCAGCATTTTTAGCTATTTACTGGAAGGTCCTGGTGATCTTAAAGAGTCATGATGAGGAAACACAAGCCATTAGATGATTCATTGATTCCCAGATGTATCTGGAAGAGATAGATCAAGTCGAGTTGTACTGCAGCAAACTGAGGCTTTTTAAAAAAAATAAAAATCTACCCATGAGGTAGGGTAGATAAAAGATGCGAGAAAGGGGAAGAATTGAGATCAGCTGATGGAAATGTTTCCACAAACATTTTTTTTTTACCATGAACTCCATGTTTCTAAGGCACCTTGTTTGGGTTTAGCGTGACTCTTGCAGATTTCATGAGGAGAAAACCAGGGGTTTTGCAGAAGTAATGGGTGGAAGGTCACCAAAGAGAGATTCAGCCTAGAATTAAGGAGAATGTATGAATCTTGAGAGCAATTAATCAGTGAAATGACTTGCCTTCAGAAATTCATTATCCAACTGGGTAACATCATCAGCCCTTCCTTCTTCCTTCCTTCCTTCCTTCCTTCCTTCCTTCCTTCCTTCCTTCCTTCCTTCCTTCCTTCCTTCCTTCCTTCCTTCCTCCCTCCCTCCCTCCCTCCCTCCCTCCCTTCCTTCCTTCCTTCCTTCCTTCCTTCCTTCCTTCCTTCCTTCCTTTCCTATTCCCTTCATTTCTCCTCCCTCTATCTTCCTCTCTCCCTCCCTCCCTTTTCTCTTTGCTTGCTCCCTCCCTCCCTTCCCTTTTTCATTCCTTCCTCTTCCTTCATTTCTCCTCCCTCCCTCTCTCCCTCCCTCCCTTGACCTTTTGTACAGTTTCTCTTCCCCCTTTCCAAAATAGCATTTTCATTCCATTCTATTTCCCCACCCCATTGCCTGACCTTTAGGGCTGGTTAAAGAAGACTCTTGAATGTCAAAAAGCCTAGGATATTAATTTGCTTGTTATTTCCTACACCCCGTGAGTAACCTTTTCCTGGGGTGCATCAGTTTTGTGTTTTTCCTCCTTTAATTCTTTTTCTTGTTCTTCATTTCTCTTGCAACCAACTGGGTTACCCTTGCTAAATATTAGGCTGGTTATTTTTCTCCCTGAGACAAAAGCCAAGATTAAGCCTACTTGTCATTTTCTGGGTAAAAAAAAAAACCAAAAAAAAAAACAAGGAATGGACAACTAAAATGCATTTCCACATTGTCTGTAGTTAGGCCCTCGACTGTACTCTACAGATACTCCTCGACTTACTAAAGTTCGTTTAGTGACCCTTCGAAATTGCAACCACACTGGGGAAAAAAATGACTTAAGACCGGTTTTTTTACAGTTATGACTATTGCGGCATCACCCCAAGGTCATGTAATCAAAATCCTTGGCAACGGACTCATATTTATGACGGTTGCAAGTTTCCTGGGATCATGTGATTTCCCCCTTGGTGACCTTCTGACAAGCAAAGTCAACTGGGGAAGCCAGGTTGGCTTCACAGCTGGGTTACTGACTTACCAACTGCAGCGATTTGCTTAGTAGCTGTAACAAGAAAGGTCGTAAAATGGGGCAAAACTTTACTTTGCAAATGTCTCACTTGGCAACAGAATTTTTTGGATTCATAATAATAATAATAATAATAATAATAATGATGATGATGATGATGATGATGATGATGATGATGATGATGATGATGATGTTGTTGTTGGAAGGGACTTTGGAGATCATCTAATCCAACTTCCTGTTCAGGCAGGAAACTCTATACCATTTCAGACAAGTGGCTGTCCAGTCTCTTCTTAAAAACTTCCAGTGTTAGAGCATTCACAAGTTCTGGAGGCAGGTTGTTCCACTGGTTAATTAGAATAGAATAGAATAGAATAGAATAGAATAGAATAGAATAGAATAGAATAGAATAGAATAGAATAGAATAGAATGGACCTTGGAGGTCTCCTAGTCCAAACCCCTTCTCATATACCATTTCAGACAAATGGCTGTATAGTCTCTTCTTAAAAACTTTCAGTGTTGGAGCATTCACAGCTTCTGGAGGCAGGTTGTTCCACTGGTTAATTGTTCTAACAGTCAGGAAATTTCTCTTTAGTTCTAGGTTGCTTCTCTCCTTGATGAGTTTCCATCTGTTGCTTCTTGTCCTGCCTTCAGGTGCTTTAGAGAATAGCTTGACTCCTTCTTCTTTGGGGCAACCCCTGAAATATTGGAATCCTGCTATCATGTCACCCTTTATCCTTCTCTTCATTAAACTAGACATACCCAATTCCAGCAACCGTTCTTTATATGTTTTAGCCTCCAGTCCCCTGATCATCTTTGTTGCTCTTCTCTGCACTCTTTCTAGAGTTTCAACGTCTTTTTCACATTGTGCTGTTTGGCCTCATTATTAAGTGCATTGGAGAATTTATTATTCCATATCTGTTCAGCATCAGACAGGTTTGAGAAAAAAAAAGTCTCCCGCAAATGCTTGGAATGCAAGCAGATCCTTCAGCCTTCAAGGAAGACCAGAGTAATAAGTTGTCACCCTTCTGATTGGGCTTTGATTTACAGTATAATCCAATCTCTCCAATTTCCTGCTGGTGAGAAGTCAGCAAAGTGGAAAGTAGTTTGAGAAGGTGTTTGGGTCTCCCCTTCTCTGCTGATATTTGCTTTCTTTACGGAAAGAAGAGAATTTAAAAAATGGCATTTTCAAGAAATCCTTTAACTCTAATCCAAGTTCTAACCAGGGATAGATCAGCTCCTGCCAAGCAAGCATGATCACCTTCTTTGATAAAGTGACTAAATTAATGGATCAAGGAAAGCTGTGTATATAGAGTACTTAGACTTCAGTAAGGCTTTTGATAAAGGATGCCTTGCTAAACAAGAATGATTAAGGGGCTGGAGACTAAAACATAAGAAGAACGGTTGCAGGAATTGGATATGGCTAGTTAGGGACATGGTGGCTCAGTGGGTTAGGACGCTGAGCTTGTCGATCAGAAGGTCGGCAGTTTGGCGGGTTGAATCCCGCGTGCCGCGTAACAGAGTGAGTGCCTGTTACTTGTCCCAGCTTTTGCCAACCTAGCAGTTCGAAAGCATGTAAAAATGCAAGTAGAAAAATAGGGACCACTACGGTGGGAAAGTAACAGTGTTCCGTGCACATTTGGCATCTAGTCATGCCGGCCACATGACCATGGAGACATCCTCAGACAAGCGCTGGCTCTTCGGCTTTGAAACGGAGATGAGTACCAGCCCCTAGAGTTGGAAACAACTAGCATGCATGTGCGGGGGAAACTTTACCTTTACCTTTAGTTAGTGAAAAGAACGGTGTTCCAATTTTTCAGGGGCTCCTACAAAGATGAGGGGGTCAACCTCTTCTCCAAAGCACCTGAAGGCAGGACAAGAAGCAATGGATGGAAACTAATCAAGGAGAGAAGCAACCGGGAACTAAGGAGAAATTTCCTAACAGTTAGAACAATTAACCAGTGAAACAACTTGTTACCAGAGGTTGAGGGTGCTCCATCACTAGAGGCTTTCTGAAAGAGACTGGATAACTATTTGTCTTAAATGGCATAGGGTCTCCTGCTTGAGCAGGAAGTTGGACTAGAAGACCCCCAAGGTCCCTTCCAACTCTATTATTCTATGTTCTAAGTAGACCACAGCCTACCTCTTGGTAATATAGAACAATGTGGGATAGACAGTACCATCACCAAATAGATTTGCAGTTGGCTGACCAACCACACTCTATGTATAAAGAAGAGTTTGCTGGAATTGGGTACCTCTAGTTTAATGAAGAGAAGGACTATGGGTGACAAGATAGCAGTCTTCCAATATCTCAGGGGTTGTCACAAAGAAGAGGAGGGGGTCAAATTATTCTCCAAAGCACCTGAAGGCAGCACAAGAAGCAATGGAGGGAAACTAATCAAGGAGAGAAGCAACCTGGAACGAAGGAGGAATTTCCTGACAGCTAGAACAATTAACCAGTGGAACAACCTGCCTCCAGAAGTTGTGAATGTGCCAACATTGGAAGTTTTTAGGAAGAGACTGGACATCCATTTGTCTGAACTGGTATAGGATCTCCTGCTTGAGCAGGGGGTTGGACTAGAAGACCTCCAAGATCCCTTCCAACTCTATTATTAATTGTTTAATAATTGTTCTAATTGTCATGAAAGGGCCAAGTTTGAAGACCCCTGTTACACACCATGTATCCCATAGCCATTGTTGCAGTTGGAACATCAGGAACCATTCAAGGAGATAAACACATCTGCACAGGTGCTCAAAGCTGTCTGTATAAAATTGAATACGTAGAATAGTGCTGGAAGGGACCTTGGAGGTCTTCTAGTCCAGCCCTCTGATCAGGCAGGAGAACCTATACCACCTCAAACAGGTGACTGTCTAGTTTCTTCTTAAAAACCTCCAATGATGGAGCACTCACGATTTCTGAAGGGAACTTCTGTTGTCCCACTGGTTGATTGTCCTCCCTGTCAGAAAGTTTCTCCTTAATTCCAGGTTGCTTCTCTCTTTGGTCAGTTTCCAACCATTGTTTCTCGTCCTGCCCTCTGGTGCTTTGGAGAATAGTTTGACCCCCCCTCCCCTTTTTTTCTTTGTGGCAGCCTCTTAAATACCAGAACACTGCTACCATGTCACCCCCTACTCCTTCTTTTCTTTAGACTAGACTTCAATATGAGCCAGCCGTGTGCTGCAGCTGCCAAAAAAGCCAACACAGTGCTAGGCTGCATTAACAGAGGGATAGAATCAAGATCACGTGAAGTACTAATACCACTTTACAATGCTTTGGTAAGGCCACACCTGGAATACTGCATCCAGTTTTGGTCACCACGATGTAAAAAGGATGTCGAGACTCTAGAAAGGGTACAGAGAGGGGCAACAAAGATGATTGGGGGACTGGAGGCTAAAACATATAGGGAACGGTTGCTGGAATTGGGTATGTGTAGTTTAATGAAGAGAAGGACGAGGGGGGACATGATAGCAGTCTTCCAATATCTCAGGGGCTGCCCCAAAGAAGAGGGAGTCAAGCTATTCTCCAGAGCACCTGAAGGCAGGACAAGAAGCAACGGATAGAAACTAGTCAAGGAGAGAAGCAACCTGGAACTAAGGAGAAACTTCCTGACAGTGAGAACGATTAACCAGTGGAACAACCTGCCTCCAGAGGTGGTGAATGCTCCAACACTGGAAGTTTTTAAGAAGAGACTGGACAGCCATTTGTCTGAAATTGTATAGGGTTTCCTGCCTGAGCAGAGGGTTGGACTAGATGACCTCCAAGATCCCTTCCAACTTTATATTATTGTTACTGTTACTGTTATTGTTATTGTTATTATTGTTGTTGTTGTTGTTATTGTTGTTGTTGTTGTTGTTGTTGTTGTTGTTGTTGTTGTTGTTGTTATTATTATTATTATTATTATTATTATTATTATTATTATTATTATTATTATTGCCAAACTGAAATCCTGCAGCCGTTCTTCGTATATTTTAGTGTCCGGTCCTTGGATCATCTTAGTTGCTCTTCTCTGAACTTTTTTTCAAGGTCTCCTCTCCACATCTTTTTTGTAGTGTGGTGACCAAAACTGCTTACAACCCAAAAGGAAGAATGAACCCCAACAGGATGAGAGGAGAGCTGTAGATTTCCTCCTGCTGTGTGAATCCTTCTCTTAACTTAATGCTAGACACTGAGGAATATGATTGATTTTAAAGCCCTCCCCCTTCCACCTTTATCCGAGCTGTTTTTTCTGTAGGGTGTTTTTTTTTAAATGAAATTTTGCTCACATCCAGACAAGGAACTGCATTCCGATTGCCTTTGGAAATTTCCACAGTTTGGACGGAAAAACACAGCAACACCCCCTGGGCTGTCTGATGGGAGATATTCACATTGATTCAGAGAAAGAAGAAGAGGATTATCTGGGTGGTACAAGACGCAAAAAAGGAAACCGTTGTAACCTCTTAAAGAAATATTGGTTAACCAAGGTAAGGAACCGGTAAAAGATCAAATTTGTCACGGGGAATACGAGGCTGCTGTATTCATTTTTCTTCCATGACGCTTAACATTTTTTTCAGGAACGTTTGCTTCTGAGGATGATGTCGTTCACACACACACACACACACACACACACACACACACACACACACACACACACACACACACACACGTTGCAATGGAGAGACTGTCAGTGGGTAAAGATCTCAACAATGAGGCCTTCGCAGCAGAAGTGCTTTAAGATAATAATAATAAATGATGATCAAACTGCGGGTAATGTCATAAAATAGCAATAAAAGTAGATGGTAAGATTGATAACTCAAAGACTCTCCTAAAACATTCTATTTCTCTCTCTCTCTCTCTCTCTCTCTCTCTCTCTCTCTCTCTCTCTCTCTCTCTCTCTCTCTCTCTCTCTCTCTCTCTCTCTCTCTCTCTCTTTAAATCTACTTTTATTATTTTTATAAATCATTCAAGGCAACAAACATATTAAAACTCCTTCCTCCACTTGTGACGACAATCCTGTGAGGTGGGTTGGGCTGAGAGAGAGTCACCCAGCTGACCTATTTCCTAAGGGAGCACTAGAACTTTCTATGGCCTCATAACCTGGTGATTGGCCCAAAGTCATCAAACTGTCTGCTGTGCCAAGGCAGGACTAGAATTCAGTGTCCTGATGATTGACCATTAAGTCACCCAGCCAGCTTTCCTGGTGATTGGTCTAAAGCAGACATGTCAAACACAAGGCCTGGGGGCCAGATCCAGCCCGCGAAGTGGTTTCATGTGGCCCCCGAAGCCATCCTGGAAACAGTGAGGGAACGGTCCCCGCTGCCTTGGCCCTGGCCCAGAGACCCTCCTTCTGCCAGAGACCCCCAGATCTGTCCCACTCCTGCCCAGGCCCCCATAGGCACCCTTGATGCGAACGATGTAGAGCTGGCCATGCCCACCCAGTAGGCCATACGCACTCCAGCTGCGCCCACCCAGTAGGCTGCGCCCAGCCTGGCCATACCCTCCTGCCCCCCCGAGGGTAACCACAATGCTGATGTGGCCCTCAATGAAATTGAGTTTGACACCCCTGGTCTAAAGTCACCCAGCTGACTTTCATGAAATAGAATGGGTTCTCCTGCTTGAGCAGGGGGCTGAAGACCTCCAAGGTCCCTTTCAGCTCTATTCTATTCTATTCTATTCTGTTCTGTTCTGTTCTGTTCTGTTCTGTTCCGTTCCGTTCCGTTCCGTTCCGTTCCGTTCTGTTCTGTTCCATTCTCTATTCCATTCCATTCCCTATTCCATTCCTTTTATTCCGTTCTGTTCCATTCCATGTTTTCTATTCTATTCTATTCTATTCTATTCTATTCTATTCTATTCTATTCTATTCTATTCTATTCTATTCTATTCTATTCTATTCTATTCTATTCTATTCTATTCTACTCTACTCTACTCTACTCTACTCTATATTCTATTCTATTCTATTCTATTCTATTCTATTCTATTCTATTCTATTCTATTCTATTCTATTCTATTCTATTCTATTCTATTCTATTCTAGAGATTCTAGAGATTCTAGAGATTCTAGAGATTCTAATTGAGAAGGCATATGTCCCAGATCCCACAAGATGGCAAGGTTTAATGGAGGGCATTTGGAGTATGCTTAACTTCCCACTTGTTCTATTTTTTAATCTCGTTTATATCCCGCCCTTCTCCGAAGACTTGGTATGGGTAACATGTTCTGAGCATGATTTAGGGACCTGAGCTGGATCATCATTTTATTTAGATCAGGGATGTCCATCCTTGGTAACTTTGAGACTTGTACACTTCAACTCCCAGAATTCTGGGAGTTGGGGAATTCTGGGAGTTGGGGAATTCTGGGAGTTGGGGAATTCTGGGAGTTGAAGTCCACAAGTCTGGAAGTTGGCCAGGTTGGACACCCTTGCATTAGATATATTCCTACAATCCATACCACAGCTGAACTGATGGCTCAGGGTCACCACACAATAAATTGTCACTTAAGACTTTGGCATCTCTCTGGAAGCATAAAACATAAGAGATATATATCTCCTTTTTTTGGAAACATAGAAGCAGGTGGAGAAGACATCACCAGACAAACCATTTCGGTAGAAACCAGCTTCATAATTTATGTTGCACTGTCTGGATTTTATATATTCATAATAAACTGGCTGACCCTTAATTTGAGCATCATTTCTCATTATTTCCTGATCCCTTCTTAAACGTCCACTGAAATCTCTCACATTGTGCCAGGTCTGTGCCCAATATATGGAGAAGATGGGCAATCAAGTATCCTACAACAGATAGGGCATCTCATTAGACATAGTGGGTGCAATCTGGGAATTTTGAGAGGAGAAGCAGAGTGGTAGGGCAGACAATTCCAAAAAAAAAGTACTAGAACATTTTAAAATAAATTTAATGCATTATATCTCCCACGGAGACAGGACAGTCATTTAGCTATCAGTTGGAGGATTTGAAAATGTGGGAAAGATAAGGTAAAGCCAGCAGTTCCAATAATCTCTGAAGCCACTGGCAAGCCATCCAAATGTCATGTGTAAAGCTTTGATTTATGAGGCTCTGAACGTTTTTAATATTATTTTTTTGTCGACTTCAATTTCAACATTTGCTTCCGGGTTTTGACCTTTAATGCCTTACGTGCCTTGACACTGAGGTATTCCCCGAATCATCTTTACTTTGTTTTTATTGACTCACTATGGGACTGCTGGAGAATTTACTAGTGGGCCTCAAACTGGAAGACGAGAGGGATGGAGACCAACTAGCTGTCCTGTGAAATCCAGACAGCCCCCAGGAAATTATTTAAAAGTTTGGCCTACTGGTTAAGGCAGGAGATCATGAGTTCTAGTCCCACCTTAGTCAGAGGGGGCCAGGTTTTTCACCAAACCACCAGAGGGCAGGACGAGAAACAATGGTTGGAAACTGACCAAAGAGAGAAGCAACCTGGAATTAAGGAGAAAGTTCCTGACAGTGAGGACAATTAACCAGTGGAACAGAAGTTGCCTCCAGAAATCGTGGATGCTCCATCACTGGAGGTTTTTAAGAAGAGACTGGACAATCACCTGTCTGAGATGGTATAGGTTCTCCTGCTTGAGCAGGGGGCTGGACTAGAAGATCTCCAAGATTCCTTCCAGCTCTATTCTATTCTATTCTATTCTATTCTATTCTATTCTATTCTATTCTATTCTATTCTATTCTATTCTATTCTATTCTATTCTATTCTATTCTATTCTATTCTATTCTATTCTATTCTATTCTATTCTATTCCTCTACTCTACTCTACTCTACTCTACTCTACTCTACTCTACTCTACTTTACTCTACTCTACTCTACTCTACTCTACTCTACTCTACTCTACTCTACCTCATTCCACTCCACTCCACTCCACTCCACTCCACTTCATTCTATTCTACTATTATATATTCTATTCTATTCTATTCTATTCTATTCTATTCTATTCTATTCTATTCTATTCTATTCTATTCTATTCTATTCTATTCTATTCTATTCTATTCTATTCTATTCTATTCTATTCTATTCTATTCTATTCTATTCTATTCTGAGCTCCAAGCTGAAACTGAGGAGAAATTTCCTGACCGTGAGAATAATTAATCAGTGGAACAGCTTGGCTTCTGAAGTTGTGGGTGCTCCATCGCTGGAGGTTTTAAACAAAAGACTAGATAGCTGTTTGTCTGAAATGACATAGGGTTTCCTGCTTCAGCGGAAGGTTGGACTAGAAGACCTCCAAGGTCCCTTACAAGTCTGTCATTCGGTCATTCTCATGTATTTCCTTTCTATGGGGGGGGGAATGGCTTCTGCGGATGAACTTTCAGAAATAGAATCTACCCATTAAGGGTCTAAAATGGCCTGGTCCACTTTCCTAGTCATGATCCCACCAGGTGTCTTCCTGGAACTCTTGCTAGCAGCAAGGCAGCAAGAACTTTGAGGAGAAACCACATCACAGCTGGACTGCATCTGTATTAGGGAAGGCATGACAGCAGTATTCTAGTATTTTAGGGGCTGCCACCAAGAAGAAGTGGGGTCACATTATTCTCCAAAGCACCAGAGGGAAGGACGAGTAAAAATGGTTGGAAACTGACCAAACAGAGAAGCAACCTGGAATCAAGGAGAAACTTCCTGACAGGGAGGACCATTAACCAGTGGAACAGCTTGCCACCAGAAATCGTGAGCGCTCCATCACTGGAGGCTTTTAAGAGGCTAGACAATCACCTGTATGAGATGGCATAGATTCTCCTGCTTGAGCAGGGGGCTGGACTAGAAGATCTCCAAGGTCCCTTCCAGCTGTATTCTAACTCTGACCTACAAATATTCCCCTTATGTTGGTAGACATTGTCTTATCCTACTAGTCAAGACCATCATTTTATTACCCTAGTAGATAAGGTCAGTAGTGGGATTCAAATACCTGAACAACCAGTCTATGTGTGGATGTAGGCCTGGGCCTCCGAGGTCTAGAATGGACTTCCGGAAGTGACATCCATGCACTTCCTGGGGGCCATTCTAGACCTGGGAGACCTCCTCCAGGCCTCTGAGGCCTAGAACGCACTTCTTAGAAGCAACATGGGTTCAGCCGGTTCTCCGAACTCAACAACATTTAGCCACCAGTTCTCCCAAACCAGTGCGAACCGGCTGAATCCCTCCAGTGGATAAGGTCCCTGGAGGCTTTTAAGAAGAGGCTAGACAGTCACCTGTCTGAGATGGTATAGGTTCTCCTACTCGAGCCGGGGGCTGGACTAGAAGACCTCCAAGGTCCCTTCCAGCTTCTATTCTATTCTGCACTGCAAGGAAAGAATTCTAGGCTTCCTCTTTGAGACCTTCAGTTTTTGTTTCTGTTTTTTAAAAAAAGAGGATCAAAATTAGGCAGAGTGAAGAACCCTTCCTAGGTGAAGCCTTAAAGATCAAACGCCAAAGTACAGCTAGTTCTCGACTTATGACTACAATTGAGGTCAAACTCTCTGTTGTTAAACGAAACAGTAGTGAAGGGTGTTTGGCCCCATTTTATGACCTTCCTTGCCACGGTTGTTAAGTCAGTCACAACAGTTGTTTAACAACATGGTTGTTTAGTGAATCTGGCTTTCCCCGTTGACTTTGCTTGTCAGAAGGTCGCAAAAAGGGGATCACAGGCCCCCCCCGGGGACACTGCAAACCGTCATAAATGTGAGTCAGTTGCCAAGCGCCTGAATTTTAATAATAATAATAATAATAATAATAATAATAATAATAATAATAATAATAATAATAATAAAGTTGAAAAGAACCTTAGAGGTCATCTAGTCCAACCCCCTGCTCAGGCAGGAAACCCTATACCATTCCAGACAAATGGCTGTCCAGTCTCTTCTTAAAAACTTCCAGTGTTGGAGCATCCACCACTTCTGGAGGCAGGTAGTTCCACTGGTTAATTGTTCTAACTGTCAGGAAGTTTCTCCTTAGTTCTAGGTTGCTTCTCTCCTTGATTGGTTTCCATCCGTTGCTTCTTGTCCTGCCTTCAGGTGCTTTGGAAAATAGCTTGACTCCCTCTTAGTTGGGGCAACCCCTGAGAGATTGGAAGGCTGCTATCCTGTCCCCCCTTGTGCTTCTCTTCATTAAACTAGAGTCATACCCAATTCCAAAAACTGTTCCTTATATGTTTTAGCCTCCAGCCCCCTAATCACTTTTGTTGCTCTTCTTTGCACTCTTTCTAGAGTCTCAACACCTTTTTTACATCATGGTGACCCAAACAGGATGCATGATTCCAAGTGTGGCCTTATCAAGGCCTTTTAAAGTGGGATTAATACTTCATGTGATCTTGATTCTATCCCTGTGTTAATGCAGCCTAGCACTGTGTTGGCTTTTTTGGCACCTGCACCACACTGCTGGCTCATATTTAAGGGATTGTCCACTTAGGACTCTGAGATCCCTCTCACAGTTGCTACTATTGAGCAAGATAACACCTATACTACACCTGTTCCTTTGGTTTTTCTTGTCTAAGTGTAGAGGGGGAGGCTGCAATGGTCGTAAGTGTGAAAAACGGTCATACGTCACCTTTTCCTGTGCCGTTGTAACTTTGAACAGTAATGAAATGAATGGTCGTAACTGGAGGACTACCTGTAGTCACTCCCATGGTAAATGGACAATATTTTAACTAGGGGAAGCAAGGTTCCTAGATTAAACCCCCTTGAGAAGGTTTCCTGATTGTCAGCTTCTCATGTCCTCTAAATCAAATTTTAAGTGCTTCTTATTTATTTATTTTCGTGATTAGATTTGGAAGCTGCTGGAGAGCAGATGACTCTAAATAAATATGGGACTAAAAAGTATCATTTAGCATTTGAATAAGTAGCGGATTTTTTTGACGTATAATTAGTTAGTAGTTATTTTATTAATATTTTGACTATGGAGAGTTAAAGTGTGATAGAATTTAATGTTTTATTATTGTTGTTAGCATATTTTAGATTATGCTTGTTTGTATTATTATACCCTGTATTCAGCTCTGGGAAGTCGGGGAGGGGGGAGGGTAGGGTAGGGGGGGGGTTGGGGAGAGGGGAGGGGGAGGAGGGTTTTTTTTTGTATTCAAAAATGTATTGTAAAACTTTTCAATAAAAAAAAAGATTTATGCTAAAACTTTAGATTTTACTTAATAGTAATATCTCTTTAAAGGGGAAAAGGGAAATCTTACGTACAGCCTGCTCCCTTCTACCAAAAAATGGCAGTTTTCCACAAATAATATCTGATGGAGAGAATACTTACGTTGTGAAATGGGTGATATATAAATCTACATCAATTACATAAATACATAAACCGTAACAGGATAGGCAGAAAAAGGTTAGACAGAAGAGCCCAACAACTTTTCCTTCTGTCCTTGCTCAGTGGAATATGACTCATAGAGCTATTGTTTATTTCTGACATTAGGAGCAGAAATCTTTTTTTTTTCCCCAAGGAAACCCAATACCTCCCATCCTGTTAACACAACAAATAATCAAGGGAACCAGCATGACATTCCCTAAAACACTACAAAGAACTATTCCAAATGGAGTTGTTCCATTCCTAGAACAAGATGGCTGGTCTAATGTTTAAGACACCAAGTTAAATAACAGGAGACTGTGAATTCTAGTGCTGCCTTAGGCAACCAGCTGGCTAGGTGAGTTTGGACCAGTCGCCAGAAAACTGTGAGTTCTAGTCCTGCCTTAGGCATGAAAACCCACTGGGTGACTTTGGGCCAATCACCAGGAGGCTGTGAGTTCCAGTCTCGCCTGAAGCATGAAAACCCACTGGTTGACTTTGGGCCAATCACCAGGAGGCTGTGAGTTCTAGTCTCGCCTGAAGCATGAAAACCCACTGGTTGACTTTGGGCCACTCACCAGGAGGCTGTGAGTTCTACTCCTGCCTTAGGCATGAAAATCCACTGGGTGACTTTGGGCCAATCACCAGAAGGCTGTGAGTTCTAGTCTCGCCTGAAGCATGAAAACCCACTGGTTGACTTTGGGCCACTCACCAGGAGGCTGTGAGTTCTAGTCTCGCCTGAAGCATGAAAATCCACTGGTTGACTTTGGGCCAATCACCAGGAGGCTGTGAGTTCTAGTCCCGCCTTAAGCATGAAAACCCACTGGTTGACTTTGGGCCACTCCCGCCTTAGGCATGAAAATCCACTGGGTGACGTTAGACCAATCACCAGGAGAGTTCTAGTCCCATCTTAGGCATGAAAGCCAACTGGGTGACTTTGGGCCAATCACCAGGATTCTGAGAGTTCTAGTCCTGCCTTAGGCATGAAAGCCAGCTGGGTGACTTGGGGTCAACCACATTCTTTCATCCCAACCACTTCCCAGGGCTAGAGGAAGGAATGTTAGGTATGATTAGCAACTTGAGTTATTTAGAAGAATAAAAGTGGGATATAAATCAATCAATAATAAAATAACAAGAATTTCTTTCTCGGAAGGCTCTTCACCCAGGAGCATTCTGGGACGTCATCACTCCTGGTTGCTCATAGAACCAAATAAAAAAAATAATTACAATCACTTATGAGCCGTAGTGGCGCAGTGGTTAGAGTGCAGTACTGCAGGCTACTTCTGCTGACTGCTGGCTGCCAGCAGTTCAAATCTCACCGGCTCAGGTTGACTCAGCCTTCCATCCTTCCGAGGTCGGTAAAATGAGAACCCAGATTGTTACAGAGAGGTCTGTAAAGCATTGTGAAGCAGTATATATGTGTAAGTGCTATTGCTACTGCTTCCTCCCTCCCTTCCTTCCTTCCTTCCTTCCTTCCTTCCTTCCTTCCTTCCTTCCTTCCTTCCTTCTCCCTCCATCTCTCTCTCTGGTGGCAGTGTGCTAGAATGCAATATTGCAGGCAAACTCTGCCCACCGCCAGGAGTTCGATCCTGACAGGACTCAAAGTTGACTCAGCCTTCCATCCTTCGGAGGTCGGTAATATGAGGACCCAAATTGTTGGGGGGGGGGGAAATGTGCTGACTCTGTAAACCGCTTAGAGAGAGGGCTGTAAAGCCCCGTGAAGCGGTATATAAGTCTAAGGGTTATTGCTATTGCTATTGAAAAACCTCCGTAATGGTCTTTCTGTTGTGGAGACTGGGAAAAAATAAATAAAAAGCAACTCCTTTTTGCCGGAAGTCTCCATTACACTCAGAGTCTGTCGATCGCCAACATTAAATTGCCTTTCCATCTATCAGGCTGGAGCGTCTTTCTCTCCGAGAAACCAATAGTCATGCCAGCAGCTGAGAAGATGCTGAGTCATACCGCAAATCAAATTCAGCAGAAATCTCTCCCTTTCGCCTATTATTCCTCTTCCCTCTCCTTCTCCTGCTGGAAAGAAAGAAAGAAAGAAAGAAAGAAAGAAAGAAAGAAAGAAAGAAAGAAAGAAAGAAAGAAAGAAAGAAAGAAAGAAAGAAAGAAAGGTGAATTCCAGGTCTAGGTGGAGAGAGAGAGAGAGAGAGAAGGAGAGAGAGAAAGAGAGGAGAGAGAGGAGAGAGAGAGAGAAGGAGAGAGAGGAGAGAGAGAAGGAGAGAGAGGAGAGAGAGGAGGAGAGAGAGGAGAGAGATAGAAGAAGAGAGAGAGAAGGGGAGAGAGGAGAGAAAGAAGGAGAGAGGAGAGAGAGTGAAGGAGAGAGAGGAGAGAGAGAAGGAGAGAGAGAGAGAAGGAGAGAGAGAAGGAGAGAGAGAGAATAAGAGAGAGAGAGAAGGAGAGAGAGAAGGAGAGAGAGAGAGAGAAGGAGAGGAGAGAGTGAAGGAGAGAGAGAGAGAGAAGGAGAGAGAGAAGGAGAGAGAGGAGAGAGAGAGAGAGAAGGAGAGAGAGAAGGAGAGAGAGAGAGAGAAGGAGAGGAGAGAGTGAAGGAGAGAGAGGAGAGAGAAGGAGAGAGAGAGAGAAGGAGAGAGAGAAGGAGAGAGAGAGAGTGAAGGAGAGAGAGGAGAGAAAGAAGGAGAGAGGAGAGAGAGAGTGAAGGAGAGAGAGGAGAGAGAGAAGGAGAGAGAGAGGAGAGAGAGAAGGAGAGAGAGGAGAGAGATAGAATAAGAGAGACAGAGAAGGAGAGAGAGAAGGAGAGAGATAGAGAGAGAGAGAAAGAGAGGAGAGAGTGAAGGAGAGAGAGGAGAGAGAGAAGGAGAGAGAGAGAGAGAAGAAGAGAGAGAGAGAGAGAGAAGGAGAGAGAGAGAGAGAGAGGAGAGAGAGAGAAGGAGAGAGAGAGGAAAGCTTTTACACATATTACCCAGCATGAGGTCCATCTGAGATGCACTCCGGAGCCTTCAGAAAAAGGAGGACAAGGAAAAAAAGGTCTCGCAGCAAATCTTCCTGTTTGGTTGTTCCTTGAAAGTCACCTCTCCAGCTCCCCTTTTCGGATCCTAATTGTCCATTCTCATCACCGAGCCATCATTTCCGATTTCAAAACCGTGGGGGAACTTCAACCCTTCATAAGATAAGTGTAAGGACAATTTGATTCACTGTGATGAGGACATTGGGAGTGTGAAGGCAACCGCCTTCCCATCAAGGAGACAACAAGCAACCCTGACTGCCTTGCAGCTCTTTGACTGGGCTTTGCAATCAGCCAGAGGAGACGTGAGCGCTGCGTGTGTAGAGGTTTCTCACTGTTACAGAGCTTAGCAGAAGAACTGAGTTGGAAGGGATCTTGGAGGTCTTCTAGTCCAACCCCCCTGGTAGAGGGTCTCCGGCTTGAGCAGGGGCTTGGACCAGAAGGCCTCCAAGGTCCCTTCCAACTTTTGTTTTCTGTTACTCAGCCTGTTTCAGAAACTGGATCTGATGTCAGAAGTTGAATCGATTCAGCAATTGATGGTCTTTCAGTCCAGCCTCTTGACCCGAATCCTCAGGACTTGAGTTTGGCTAGTCTAAAGAAAAGAAGAAACAGGGCAGACATGATAGCAGTGTTCCAGGAGTTGAGGAGCTGCCACCAAGAAGAGGGGGTCAAACTATTCTCCAAAGCACCAGAGAGCAGGGCAAGAAACAATGATTGGAAACTGACCAAAGAGAGAAGCAACCTGGAATTAAGAGAAAGTTCCTAACAGGCAGGACAATTAACCAGTGGAACAGATGTTGCCTCCAGAAATCGTGGGCGCTCCATCACTGGAGATTTATAAGAAAAGGCTAGACAGTTACTTGTCTGAGATGGTACAGGTTCTCCTGCTTGAGCAGGGGGCTGGACTAGAAGACCTCCAAGGTCCCTTCCAGCTTCTCTTCTCTTCTCTTCTCTTCTCTTCTCTTCTCTTCTCTTCTCTTCTCTTCTCTTCTCTTCTCTTCTCTTCTCTTCTCTTCTTCTCTTCTCTCTCTCTTCTCTTCTCTTCTCTTCTCTTCTCCTCTACCCTACCCTACCCTACCCTGTCCTGTCCTATTCTATTCTATTCTATTCTATTCTATTCTATTCTATTCTATTCTATTCTATTCTATTCTATTCTATTCTATTCTATTCTATTCTATTCTATCCTATCCTATCCTATCCTATCCTATCCTATCCTACTCTACTCTACTCTACTCTACTCTACTCTACTCTACTCTACTCTACTCTACTCTACTCTATTCTATTCTGATTCCATTTGGATATTCAAACAAATGGAGAAAAGCCATGTCCTTGCGCACATGAAAGCAGAAAGCATCTGCATTAATTTCAGAGGCACCCAATGTAATGTCTAATTGTATCTTCACTTAGCAATTCAATCTGGAAAGTCAATTTAAGCCAGAGACTGACTGTATCTTTAAATTAGAATATTTGCACAGCTCTAGTTAGAAAAGTGTGGAAATATCTTATTATAAATCCTGCAGACATTTTGGCTTAAAGCCAATTTTTCTTCTGGACTCAACGCTCTTCCTTTATAACATGTAAAAAAAAGGTTTATTAACCTTACCTATTTGACAGAACCTTCTGTAACTTTGCCCATTGCCAAATTTGTAACCGCATTTTTGATTTGCTGGTAACCTAGATGTTCATTTGTACATATCTATTTCCGGTCATCTCTACACCGTTCCCGTTAAAAGAAATAATATGTGGCCTCCGTTCTTGTCTATACAAAAGGATTTTTTTTAAAGTGTCAAATTAATGGGGTGGCCTTGCCCTTGCTACAGAGAAAATTGGATTAAAAGCAAAATCACCAAGCGCTGCCATTCTTTATTATTAGTAGACATACTTTATTCCGATCTGTTACTTGGCAACCCTGTTTGTGTGCTTCAATTATATTTAGGGTAGCTAAAATATCATTCCTTCTGGCTGCATACAAGGAAGAGGTGAGAGACGTTGTTTTTTTTGTTTGTTTTTTGGGTTGGGCCTAGTGAGGTACAAATAACATTAGATTATTACAGGTGTTTACATCTCTAGGAAAACGGCACGTAGAAGATGTCTTACAAGGCATGTGTTCTTTTCGATTGCATTGCATTAAATTGATCCAGAAAGGACATGTGCAAACACATTAATAAACAGTCTCACAATAAAGCCCTCTTGGTCTTGATAAACGTATTAATTAAAAATGGGGAGGGAAAAAAGGAACTGGGGTTAGGGCATTGTGCTTAGCTAAATGTCCCTGGAGATTCTCAATCATCCAGTCATAGTTATCCCAAAGATGCTTTTTTTCCCCTCCCCCCATGGGGCAACTGGACTTTCTTGTTGTTTTTTTCTCTGAAGATGTTTCACTTTTCACCTGAGAAGCTTCTTCAGCTCTGACTGGCATTGTGCTGTAAACAAAAGAGCTCCGCAAATATCAGCTATGTAGCTCAAAGGTCTCCTCGTTTTACCTTTCACTATTTCAGACATGGGGGGGGGGGACAAAAACCCGCATGTCATTCCAAACCAGCTATTGGGGGAAATCAGGCACAGTATTCGGAGGCTTAATGATGAATGTTTTAGTCGGAAAAATGCCTGAAGATCCTGCATTTCTTTGTACAGTGAGTCATGATGTAGTGGAATGTAGTCTGGATTCTCAGGAGGGAGGGGGGGCTGCATTCCAGAGAACCAAGAGACAGCAAAGTTTAGATCGTTTGGTTGGGAGGAAGAGAATTGAGACGGCTTCTCCCTAGAACTATTCAAAGTCTAATGTTGAAAGCAATTTCTTGAATTTGGCAAGATTTCTGTTTCTAGGTGAGGAACAATAAAGAAAATTTCATACATTCAATTTCACGGCTACTAAGATTGTTGGCCAGGCAGGTACAAAGACAGCCCGAGCAGGGATTGAAGCCTGGGAAATGGGACCCTTGTCAGTCAAAAGGAGTGCTGGTTTACCACCAGCTTATCAGATACTCAGGAGCCAAAGGCCTGGCAGAACAAGAAAATAACAGCCAATTGTGGGCCATCAACACTCCAGTCAACCATTAGCAAGGCACCACATACATATGACTCATAGAATAGCCCAAAGCACATATTTCAGAATTACAGTAGTCTGAAGGCTCAGAAGGGTAAACCTCTGATCCCGGTGACTGACTCAGATTGGATCTTTCTTCCCTCCCTCCCTCCCTCCCACCCACCTTCTTCCTTCCTTCCCTCCTCCCTTCCTTCCCTCTTTTCTCCTCTCCTCCTCTCCCTGTCCTTTCCACCCCCTCCCCCTTTCTTCCCTCCCTCCCATCTCCTTCCTTTCTTCCTTCTCTCTCTTTCCTCTCCTCCCACTCCTGTCCTTTCTCTCCCTCCCCCTTTCTTCCCTCCCTCCCACCTTCTTCCTTCCCTCCTTCCTTCCTTCCCTCTTTTTCCCTCTCCTCCTGTCCCTTTCCTTTCTACCCCTCCCCCTCTTTCTTCCCTTTTTCCCTCCGTCCCTTCTTTTCTCTCTCTTTCCTCTCCTCAAACTCCTGTCCTTTCTCTCCCTCCCCCTTTCTTTCCTCCCACCCACCTTCTTCCTTCCCTCCTTACCTCCTTCCCTCTTTTTCCCTTTCCTCCTGTCCCTTTCCTTTCTACCCCTCCCTCCCCTTTCTTCTCTCTTTCCCTCCTTCCTTCTCTCTCTTTCCTCTCCTCCCACCCCTGTCCTTTCTCTCCCTCCCCCTTCCCTCCCTCCCTCCCTCCCTCCCTCCTACTTCCTTTCTTCATTAATTCCTTCCTTCCTCTGTCCCTCTTTCTCTCCCTCTTCCTTCCTTCCTTCCTTCCTTCCTTCCTTCCTTCCTTCCTTCCTTCCTTCCTTCCTTCCTTCTTTCCTTCCTTCCTTCCTCCCTTTCTCCTCCTCCTCCTCCTCCTCCTCCTCCTCCTCCTCCTCTTCCTCCTCCTGAGAAACAAATGGAAAACTCCACTCTCACACAGTTGTAGTCAGCAACTATGTCAAGCAATTGGGTGTGGATGCGTACACCCAACCCCTTGAACAATTGAGCACAGGGACACCACTGAACTGCACTATAAAAATCAAAGCAGGCTGTAGACTTAGTGACAACTCCTTCCCACCCCCACCCCCCACAAAATCTGATTGGTGAGAATTTGGATGGGTTTGGAAGAAAAAAATAAAAAACCCCTATTACCCTAAAAGTAAGGGGGATCAACCCCTTTTGGAGAAGGATTTCAGAACTGGCCTGCGTTTCAATGCCAACTTGTCCACGGAGAAGAGAGAAGATTTAAGCAAAATGAAGGAAAGGGGGAAAGGTGTTTTCTTTTTCTTTCCCCCAACAGAAATAATCATTGAGGTGTTGGCTACTTTAGGAAATGTATGTCACCTAGCAACCACATGCCCCACCCCTCCTTTTCATCTGGGGGTGGGGGTGGGGGAGAGAAAATCTAGTGCTTCTGCCTAGAAGCTTGATAAGCTGCTTCCAAGGAACACCCAGCACTTAAAGCAAAGCCTTTGCTGGCTGGTTTGTTTTCTCGTTTACTTTGAAAAATGTTGCTTTAAACTAAGAGGCAGCTTTTAGGCAAGCGCTACTCGACAAAAGAGGTTTTCATAAGGACCTTGGTGGATAGAGACTGAGGCTTTTCTCTCTCTCTCTCTCTCTCTCCTGGGCTATAGATAAATAAGGAGAACCGTATGGGTAATTTACAATTTAAATTGTTGTGTAGTGGATTCTTGGGAAACAGGAGGTGAGATGAGAGGGTTCAAGCAGGAACATTGTTTTATTTTAGAAACAGGAACAGAACTGAGAACAGAGGCTTCTGCGCAGCTACTTATACGGTTGGCCACTAGGTGGCGGCCAATAGGTTTAAAGGAACCTTCTCCCCTAGTGAAGCTCCGCTGGGCTCTTGCCTGTTGCTGTGCGAGGCATAGTGTGCTGGCAAAGCAAGAAATCAGCCAGCCTGTGGTGCCAATCTCCAGTCACTCTGTGCTTGAGTGACTCCCTTGTAGTGCGCACCATCTGTTCGGCCTGCCCGTTAGTCAAGGGGTGAAAGGGGGCTGATGTTGCATGCCTTATGAGGTTAGTCCTCAAGAAGGCTTGAAACTCTGCTGCTGTGAACTGGGGGCCCCATTGTCTGATACTATGACGTCCGGTAGACTGTGTGTGGCAAACAGCTTTCTAAGCACCTGGATGGTCCTAGCAGTAGTCATGGTTGAAATTGGAAGTACTTCCAGCCATTTAGAGTGGCTGTCGACCACTATCAAGAATAGCTGGTCTGGACTGTTGACATGTGTAATACCCATGTACTTGGGCCTCAATAGCCTTATCTAACCCTGGCCACCATAGGTAGCTTCATGCCAATGCCTTCATCTGGAGTATACCCGGATGTCCCTCATGCAGAGATTGAAGTACACGGTTTCTTAATGAACTGGGAACAATAACCCTACTCCCCCATACAATGCAGCCTTTGTGAGCTGAAAGCTCATGTCTACATGTGAAGTAGCTCTGGAACTCAGGTCCAGGGCTGTTTTCAAGCCACCCAGTATGAATCCATGACAAGACTCTACTTAAAACCTTGTCTGCAGCGGTTTCTGCAGCCACATCCCCAGCATGGAGGGGAAATTCAGGCAAATCCTGAATTGACAAAATGCGAGCTGCTGGAGCCAGATCTGGCTCTACCTGTGGCAGTGGCAACCTGCTAAGGCCGTCTGCATGGCCCATGTTTTTGCTGGGTTTGTGAACCAGCCTGTATCTGTAGGCTGACATGAAAATGGACCACCTTAACATCCTAGGGGACAGAATTTTTTTTTACTACTGCTTATCAATAGTAAAAAAAAACCAACAGTGGCTTGTGGTCAGTGAAGACTGTGAATCCCCTGCCATACAAGTAATCATGGAATTTCTTCACCCCGGCCACAATGGCCAAAGCCTCCTTGTCAATCTGAGCATAATTGCACTCAGCTGAGGACAATGTCCTTGAATAATAGGCAATGGGGACTTGAGTCCCATCACTTGACAAATGGCTTAGGACAGCCCCCACCCCATAAGGGGATGCATCACATGCAATGCATACAGGCAATGACTCTTTAAAGTGAGTGAGGACTGAATTGGAGGACAGTAGTGACTTTACTGCCTTAAAACTGCTTTGGTGAACCTTGGACCAC
Organism: Vipera latastei; assembly: GCA_024294585.1. Classification (NCBI taxonomy): domain Eukaryota; kingdom Metazoa; phylum Chordata; class Lepidosauria; order Squamata; family Viperidae; genus Vipera; species Vipera latastei. The sequence goes on from CM044355.1 coordinate 4,240,746, forward strand.
TTCCATGGGGTGTTTTGTCTAAGAGCCAGTGTAACGGCTCTGCCACTGCAGCCTTGTTAGGAAGGAACGCATGGTAAAAATTAAGGAGACCCAGGAATGCCTGAAGCTCTCCTTTAGACCTGGGGCTAGGTGCCAGATGAATGGCCTTCAACTTGGACTTGGCAGGGTAGATGCCTTCAGCATCAATACGGAAACCCAGGAACTCAGTAGAAGGGACCCCAATGCTATACTTATTCTTTTTTAAGTTTAAGACATGCTTCACAGAACCGTTGAAGGACGGCTTTGAGCCTCCTTGCAAGCACCTCAGTGGACTTACCGCCGATGAGCACATCGTTGAAATAAGGGCAAATCCCCGGAATGCCCTTGAGCGTACGCTCCATGACTCCTTGAAAAATCCCAGGGGCTACGCTAACCCCGAATTGGAGGCGTTTGACTTTAAAAGGCCCCCTGTGTGTAACAATGGCTTGTGCAGCTGCTGTGGCCTTGTCCACAGGTAACTGCTGATAGGCCTGTGCCAAATCTAATTTTGCAAATACAGTACCCCCCTTGCAGCGATGCCAAGATATGGCTAATGACTGGCACCGGGTACGCATGCTGCTGTTCTGTACCAGCCTGCTACCGGCCCTGCAGAAAAGGCAGGGACAACCCCTTTTACAAGAAGGCAAGAGGCTGGAATTACGCCTGCCAAATTTAATGATACAAAAACAAATAGAACAAGACACGAACCAAGAAACAGGAGCTTATCAAGTGGTTGCCTTCAGCAAACCAGCCCTCCCACGCATTCCCCCTTTTATACAGTTCAGGGCGTGGCTTCTCTCTGCCTCCTTCCGAGGAGCCCCATTGCCTTCCTCTGTTTACTCCTGATTGACTGCCTCCTGCGTCAGGCGTCCTTGAACAGGGCCAGCTGTGGGTCATCTTCATCCACGCTGTCAGGCTCACACAGCTGGGTCTGCGTCGTGACCAGGTGAGAGGGGCCTGGCTGAGGGCTCTCATCAAGCTGTCCAACCCCCTCATCAAGCTCTTCAACACCCCCCCTCCTCCTCCTCTGAATTGTCCGACCCAACTGCCGAACCCACAGGCTGACCCTGAATCACAACAGCTGCTTAAGTGCCCTATTTATGGTGCACTGGTAAGAAGGCAATGGTAAACAGACTCCAAAATTCTTGCCAAGAAAATTTCAAGGACTAGTTCATGTAGTGACTAGGAATCAATACTGATTCAAAGGCATACTGTGTTCCTTTAGCCAGGAAGGGTCAACCTAAAATCAGACTAACAACCCTGTAGATTTCTTTTTAACCCTTGTTGAGAACACGGAGTAGTCCAAGATACTTCAATAGAATAGAGGTGGAAGGGACCTTCGAGGTCTTCTAGTCCAACCCCCTGCTCAGGCAGGAAACCCTATACCATTTCAGACAAAGTGTTGTCCAACCTCTTCTTAAAAACTTCCAACATCTGGAGGCAAGTTATTCCACTGATTAATTGTTTTAACAATTAGGAAATTTCCCCTTAATTCCTACATTGCTTCTCTCCTTGATGAGTTTCCAACCATTGTTTCTTGTCTTGGACCCTTGTGCTTTGGTGAACAACCTGCCCCCTTCTGCCTTGTGGCAGCCCCTCAGATACTGGAACGCTGCTATCATGTCTCCCCTATTTCTTCTTTTCTTCAGACTGGCCAAACCCAAGTCCTGCAGCCGTTCTTCATATGTTTTAGTCTCCAGACCTTGGATCATCTTAGTTGCTCTTCTCTGAACTTTTTCCAAGTTCTCAGCATATTTTAGTAGTATCGTGACCAAAATTGGCTGCAGTATTCCAGGTGTGGCCTCACTAGGGTTTTAAAAAGCGGTACTAATACTTTGTGTTATCTTAATTCTATGCCTCTGTTTATATCCCAAGTGGAATTGTTTGTTTGTTTGTTTTAAGCCAAAGGATAATTTGCTAAGGAATGAACACACTATCTTTCCATTTCTACATTTCATAGAGATGTTCTTCCTTTGTAGATTGATTTCTGATTGAAATGTCCTAGTGTCCATTTCTGTTCTGGTGGATACATTCCAAATGTGGCCTCTAACCTTTGTTTTTTGTATTTGCACATCTCCACATAATTAGGTGAGATATTTTGCACACTAGATGGAGCTTGCACAATGCACCTGCCTCAGGGTTTTCACCACTCCCTTAGCCCCATGCTGAAACTTCATTGTATTTCATGACACATTTAGAGTGAATAGAATAGAATAGAATAGAATAGAATAGAATAGAATAGAATAGAATAGAATAGAATAGAATAGAATAGAATAGAATAGAATAGAAAATATGGAATAGAATAGAATAGAATAGAATAGAATAGAATAGAATAGAATAGAATAGAAAATATGGAATAGAATAGAATAGAATAGAATAGAATAGAATAGAATAGAATAGAATAGAATAGAATAGAATAGAATAGAATAGAATAGAAAATATGGAATAGAATAGAATAGAATAGAATAGAATAGAATAGAATAGAATAGAATAGAATAGAATAGAATAGAATAGAATAGAATAGAATAGATAATATGGAATAGAATAGAATAGAATAGAATAGAATAGAATAGAATAGAATAGAATAGAATAGAAGAATAGAAAATATGGAATAGAATAGAATAGAATAGAATAGAATAGAATAGAATAGAATAGAATAGAATAGAATAGAATAGAATAGAATAGAATAGAATAGAATAGAATAGACAATATGGAATAGAATAGAATAGAATAGAATAGAATAGAATAGAATAGAATAGAATAGAATAGAATAGAATAGAATAGACAATATGGAATAGAATAGAATAGAATAGAATAGAATAGAATAGAATAGAATAGAATAGAACAGAATAGAAGAATAGAAAATATGGAATAGAATAGAATAGAATAGAATAGAATAGAATAGAATAGAATAGAATAGAATAGAATAGAATAGAATAGAATAGAATAGAATAGAATAGAATAGAACTGGAAGGAACCTGGAAGGTCTTCTAGTCCAGCCCCCTGCTCAAGCAGGAGAACCCATATCATTTCAGACAAGTGACTGTCTCGTCTCTTCTTTACAGTGTGTGTACGAGCACGGTGTGCACAGCACTCACCATGGACGACTTACAGAACCTGTTCAAGCGAGACATTTTTTTCCCTTCCTCGGTTTTGCACCCCATTCAATTGTCTTCTCACATTTTAAATTGCCCTTGTTGATGCTCATTGAGGTGACGCCCCCCCCGCCCCACTTGCTTCTGACAGTGAAGTGTTTTTGCAAGGTTGCCTATCTTGTTGCAACCCACCCACCTACCCACCCCCCTGCCGAAACCATCTTCCTTTCTTTCCAAGAAGCCCATAAGGAAAACACCTTTGTCGGCCGCTGATTGACAGCTCCGTCTTCCTCTTTAACACTAATGGGCATCCTTGATAGACTTCCTGTTCTTTGCCACATGCTTTGGTGAAATGCGTCAGTGGGTCGGTTGGAGCACCTATATTATGCTGCTGCCTTTATGCCACTGCCATAAAGCTGATGCTCTTTAGATAGGCAGATCAATAGCCTCCGTGCAATAGGAGGACACATTACGTATTGATGTTCTGGGGTCATTGTGTTAACATTTAGCTACAGGTGTAGCTAAGTATGCAGTCACTATCCTGGCAACGTCGAATTCAGCTCTTCTTTCTTCCTTATCCCCCCCCTTTTTTTTTCTCCTTAACTATTGTTTTGATCATAGCTGACTAATTGTGTTTGGTCTGATTGTGTAATGCTGTGCACAAATTATCTTGGGAGATGCAGCCAAGGAGACAGTTGGATAAGAGACAGCTTAGCTTGCAGCAGGAATGTGAGTGGGGGAAAGAGGCTGTGAGGACCCCCCTCCTTAGTTTCCTAGGCTGTAAAAGAGATGGAAGGGGGAGGGGGAGAGATATGGTAGGAGAGGAGCAGATTGAGCCCGAGGCAGGGGTCAAATGCCCCGTCAATCGCGAGTCCCTTCACACCCACAAGAGATCTAAGTCCAGCCCACCTTGAAAACTTATGACTCTTATCTACCACCAATATGCTTGGGCTCTTAGTAGCTCAGATTCTTGTAGAGAACTTAAGCTCACAATAAATCTTTGTACCCATTTCAACTGTCTGGATCTCCTGATTTCCCTGGTGCTGAACATAGCAATAGCAATAATGCTTAAGACTTATATGCCACTTTACAGTGCTCAATAGCCCTCTCTAAGAGGTTTACAGTCAGCATGTTGCCCCCAACCATCTGGCTCCTCATTTTACTAACTTTGGAAGGATGGAAGGCTGAGTCAACGTTAAGCCCTATCAGGATCAAACTCCAGGCTGTGGGCAGAGTTTGTCTGCAATATGGCATTCTAACCACAGGGAGGGAAGGAAGGAAGGAAGGAAGGAAGGAAGGAAGGAGAAGGAAGGAAGGAGAAGGAAGGAAGGAAGGAAGGAAGGAAGGAAGGAAGGAAGGAAGGAAGGAAGGAAGGAAGGAAGGAAGGAAGGAGAAGGGAGGGAGGAAGGAATGGAGGGAACAAAAAATGGAGGGAGGGAGGAAGGAAGGAACAGAAGGAGGGAGGAAGGAACAGGGAAGGAAGGAAGGAAGAGAGGGAGGGAGGGAGGAACAGATGGAAGGAAGGAAGGAAGGAAGGAACACAGGGAAGGAAGGAAGGAAGGAAGGAAGGAAGGAAGGAAGGAAGGGAGGGAGGGAGGGAGGGAGGAACAGAAGGAAGGAAGGGAGGGAGGGAGGGAGAGAGGAACAGAGGGAAGGAAAGAAAGAAGGAAGGAAGGAAGGAAGGAAGGAAGGAAGGAAGGAAGGAAGGAAGGAAGGAAGGAAGGAAGGAAGGAAAGATCAAACTATTTTCCAAAGCACCAGAAGGCAAGACAAGAAAAAATGGATGAAAACTAACCAAGGAGAGAAGCAACTTAGAACTAAGGAGAAATTTCCTAATGATGAGAGCAATAAACCAATAGAATAGATTTCCTTCAGACATTGTGAGTGCTCCATCACTAGAGGTTTTTAAGAAGAGATTGGACAGCCATTTGTCTGAAATGGTATAGGGCAGAGATGGCGAACATTTTAGAGACTTAGTGCCCAAACTGCAGGAGGAACAGAGGGAAGGAAGGAAGGGAGGGAGGGAGGGAGGGAGGAACAGAAGGAAGGAGGGAGGAAGGAACAGAGGGAAGGAAGGAAGGAAGGATTTCTGATATTTTTTTGCCAGATTCCCACCAGGAAATTCCTCTGTGGGGAAGTTGGCAGGAAGTTGAAAATAACGTCTACTCTTTCCGATAACTTGTCCATCCTTGGTCCTTCTGTTTTTCTGTTTAGCGGTGGAAATATATATCTGAAACAATGACCCAGTGAGTCATGGATGTCTAGTGTACAACTAAAGACCAACATAGGATGGTTAGGAAGAGGAAGGAAGCCAAAGCGTACACACTATGTCCAAAATACTCATTTGGATGGACGAAGGTATTCTGGAAGACACCGTTGGCGGGATCAGAAGAAAACAAGGTATTCCCCTTTATTCCACTCCCCACCCCCCCTCAAAAAAAGAACCCCAAACAATTAGAAAGAAAAGCTACGTGATTCAGCTTTTTTTTTTCTCAGCCTTTGTTTATGTTCAGCCTTGGCTTTTTTTACCATCTGGTCTCCTGATGTGAGCATGAAACAAATCCAAAGTTTAGAAGCAATATATGCATTTTCCTGGAAAGAACCTCTCTGCATTTATCTTGGTGAAAAATACAGTGTCACTTGACTTTAAAAACTTCTAGATTTTTTTTTTAAAAGGCCCAAATTCCTTCACTTTGTGCTGGAACTGAAATGTCGGATCAACAGTAGTAGAACGTTGAAGCAGTTTTGTTGCTATCTCATGTCCAACTGTTCATGATCTCATGGACTATAGCACACCATCTCCCCCCGCCTATCCTCCATTGACTCCTGGAGCTTGCCCAAATTCATGTTTGTTGCCTCAATGACACTATCTAACCATCTCAAAATCCTCTGCCACCCTCTTTCTCCTTCTGCCTTCCATCTTTCCCAACATCGGGATCTTTTCCAAGGAGTCCTCTCTTCTCATTAGGTGGCCAAAGTATTTGAGGTTCAGCTTCAGCATCTGCCCTTCCAAAGGACAGCCAAGGGCTGATTTCCTTTAGGATCGACTGATGGGATCTCCTTGCAGTCCAAAGGTCTTCTCCAACACCAATGGAATGATGTAGAAGTGGTAGGAATGAATGAATAACATGAATGAATTGCATCAGAATACAGAAGGACGCTGAGCTTGTCGATCAGAAGATCGGCAGTTTGGCGGGTCGAATCCCGAGTGCCGCGTAGCAGAGTGAGCGCCTGTTACTCGTCCCAGCTTCTGCCCACCTAGCAGTTCGAAAGCACGTAAAAATGCAAGTAGAAAAATAGGGACCACTACGGTGGGAAGGTAACAGCGTTCCGTGTGCCTTTGGCGTCTAGTCATGCCGGCCACATGACCACGGAGACGTCCTCGGACAAGCGCTGGCTCTTCGGCTTTGAAACGGAGATGAGCACCGGCCCCTAGAGTCGGAAACGACTAGCACGGATGTGCGGGGGAACCTTTACCTTTACCTTTTTACAGAAGGATATTCATCATCATCATCATCATCATCATCATCATCATCATCATCATGTCAATAAGAAAGACAAAAAAGTCTGGATAGTGGACATGGCAGTGCCTGGAGACAGCAGAATAGACTAGAAAGAACTGGAGAAGATAACAAAACACAAAGACCTACAAATAGAAATAGAAAGACTGGGGCAAAGGCAAGCAAGGGTGGCACCAATAGTAAGAGGTTCCTTGGGTGCAATCCCAAAACAACTGGAGCACCACTTGAACACCATCATTGGCATTGACAAATTGGCCATCAGTCAATTGCAAAAGGCGGCCTTACTAGGAACTGCTTCCATCCTGCGATGAGATCTGTAATACCATCAAACATCCACATCTGCCAATCCCAGGTCCTTGGTAAGGACTCAACAGGTAGACAAAAATGCCAAATCCAGTCTGAACATCTGGCTGACTGTGCAATGATCAATGATGATGATGATGATGATGATGAAGATGATGATTAGAATGAGAGGGTGAAGATCTTGTGGGACTTCCAAATACAGACAGATCGCCATTTGGAACACAAAATGCCAGATATCGCAGTCATAGAGAACTGAAGCGTACAGTTGATTGATATCGCTGTACCAGGAGATGCCAGAGTCGAAGAAAAAGAACTGGGAAAAATTACGAAATACCGCGACCTGGCCATCGAAACTGGATGAAACGTGTAACGGTGATACCCATTGTCATCGGGGCACTGGGAACTATGTCCCAAAACTTTACAAAATACATCAAGAAACTGCAACTTCCTGCAATAACTCCAGCAAAGCTACAAAAAATTGTGCTACTCAGAACACCTTACATTTTAAGGAGATACCTGGTTGATACCTGGGATGCTGGCAGCAACCCGTGTCAAGCATTAGTGCCAGTCAATTTGAATGTTCAGCTGACTGAGGTTCATGTTCAATGAATAAAAGAAACAACAACAACAACAACAATAACAAAGTTGGGAGGGACCTTGGAGATCATCTAGTCCAACCCCCTGCTCAGGCAGGAAATGCTATACCATTTCAGACAAATAGTTGTCCAGTCTCTTCTTAAAAACTTCCAGTGTTGGGGAATTCATAACTTCTGGAGGCAAGTTGTTCCACTAGTTAGTTGTTCTCACTGTCAGGAAATTCCTCCTTAGTTCTAGGTTGCTTCTCTCCTTGACTAGTTTCCATCCATTGCTTCTTGTCCCACCTTCAGGTGCTTTGGAGAATAGCTTGACTCCCTCTTCTTTGGGGCAGCCCCTGAGATATTGGAAGACTGCTATCATGTCACCCCTCACCCTTCTCTTCATTAAACTAGACATACCCAATTTCAACAATATTCCTTATATGTCTTAGTCTCCAGTCCCGTGATCATTTTCATTGCTCTTCTCTGCACTCTTTCTAGTATCTCAACACCTTTTTTACATCGTGGTGACCAAAACTGGATGCAGGATTCCAAGTGTGGCCCTACCAAGGCATTATAAAGTGGTATTAACACTTCACGTGCTCTTGATTCTATACCTCTGTTAATGTAGCCTCGCACTGTGTTGGCTTTCTTGGCATCTGCAGCACACAGCTGGCTCACATGTAAGTGATTGTCCACTAGGACTTGGAGCACTCACAACTTCTAGTGGCATGTCATTCCACTGATTGATTGTTCTCATTGTTAGGAAATTTCTCCTTAGTTCCAGGTTGCTTCTCTCCTTGATTAGTTTCCATCTGTTGCTTCTTGTCCTGCCGTCAAGGGCTTTGGAGAATAACTTGTACATTTTATAATGCAGAGTCTCTTTTAGGCTAGATTTTACTCCTAGTAACTGCATGGCAATGTCTACAGTATGCACTTTTCCAGGAAATAATAATAATACAAAAGCGGCTGGCTATAGTTTCCTCCTGTTTTTCAACTTCCCGCTCTTTCTTGCCCTTTTCCTGGTGATTCTTCAGCCCATTCCATCCCAGCCTCGCTCAAGGCTGCAGACCTTTGCAAGATCAGGCAGGACCCATCCTCCAGGGATGTCCATTCGTGACGGAGGACTTGTTCATAGCGCATGGCATCACAGTGTCAAGTTTGAAAAGTGAAAATCTGGGTGTGAAGAGAGGGAAAAAGCAGGAGGAGGAAGTGCCAGGTAGCTCTAACAAACCCCAATCTGTCATGAAGCTGCATCTAATGAGCTACAATCTGTTTGGAATGGAGCTCTAACAAGCTATCATCTGCTTGCATATATTCCAGTCAGAGCCTGGGAATCGATGTTCAATCTTCCCCCTAGCGAGCACTCCAGAGAGGTGACTCTGAAGAAGCATTTCCTCTAAAGAGACCGGGGGGGGGGGGGAATGAAATTGTGTCTGGGACATTCCTTAACTCCCCCTTCACTTCCTACATTTGTCAATACAGCTCCTCTCTCTCTCTTTCTCTCCCTCCCCCTCTCCCTCTTTCTCCCTCTCCCTCTCTCTGTCTCTCTTCCCCCTCTCTGCCCCCTCTGTCTCTCTCTCCTTCTTTCTCTCCTTCTTTCTTCCTCTCCCCATCCCTCCCTCTCTCCACCCTCTCTCTCTCATTCTCTCCCTCTCCTTCTCCCTCTCCCCCTCTCTCTCCCGTTTCTCCTTCTCCCCTTCCTCCTTCTCCTTCTCCATCTTCCCATCCCATCCCATCCCTCCCTCCCTCTCTTTCCCTCCCTCTCCTTCTCCCTCTCCCTCTTTCTCTCCCCTTCTCCCTCTCCCTCTCCCCATCCCTCCCTCTCTCTTTCCCCCTCTCTCTCCCCTTCTCCCTCTCCCTCTCTTTCTCCTTCTCTCTTTCCCCATCCCTCCCTCTCTCCGTCACCCCATCTCCTAGGTTTAACACTGCCAGACTGGGGGTTGCAAAAACGCTGGCAGGGTTTGGTCCTAGAAATTAGCCTGGCTATCTACGCCCGTCTGAGAATGTGTGCTAATCTCCTGCAGCAGAGCCGTTAAAATAATTGATGAACGTGGGTTGGAGTCTCAGGAGTGGAGGACCGCGCGGGGGGGGGGGGTAGGGGAGGGGGGAAGAGAGAAGGGAAGGGGCGGGGGAGGAGGTACTGATTTCACTCCGGTAGCGTCAGAATTGCGTCAATTTGGGTTTCAACCACGTCTTCGGGCTCCGAGCTCGGTGAGTCAGAAGACCCGAACCAGCGGACAAGGGCTCGCGGATCGCTGGGACGGAGGGGAGGACCCAACCAAGCCTTGCCCCTCCCCTGCGCGACTCTTCCCCCCCCCACCACCACCGCCGCCACTCGCGATTCCTCTCTACCTCCGCCTCTTTCCGAAACCTTCCCGCTCTTTCGGGCTGGGGGTTGGTTGGCATCGCGTCGGAAAACAAGCCTCTCTCCCGCCCCCCCCCCCCCCGCCCCGGTTCGGTTGTGGTGGTGTGCGCGTGTGTGTTGTGTTGCCTTTTCGCTTGGATCCGCCGGAGGGAGAGAGAAGGGGTGAAAAGAGAGAAGAATCTTCAGCACCTTGGACAGCGCACGCAGCAAACAACATGGCTCCGATTACAGCCAGCAGAGAAGAATTTGGTAAGTTGGTATTATTATTATTATTATTATTATTATTATTATTATTATTATTATTATTATTATTATTATTATTATTATTATTATTATTATTATTATTATTATTATTATTATTATTATTATTATTATTAGTAGTAGTAGTAGTAGTAGTAGTATTAGTATTAGTATTAGTATTAGTATTATTATTAGTATTATTATTTAAAAAAAAGAGAAATTCCCAAAATGCAAATTCGGGTTGGTTTCGTTTCCTGCCCCCACCCCCACCCCTACCGGTCCTTCTCAGGCAAAGTAGATGACTCTGCCATTTTGGACTCCTAAAGGGACTTTTGGACCCTGGAAACCTCAGGCATGTTTGATTGGGGAGCCGTCCCTTCTCAAGCATCTGTGGGAGGGTGGGTCGATCTGGCAAAAGTTTTCGTCTTCTTCTCTCCTGCTGCTTCGAGGTGTTCAGATTGTTCCTCCTTCTGCCTCCCTTCTCCCCATGTGGCAAACAGAATGTAAGGAGCGTGGTGGGGAGTAAGGGGAGAAGAAGGATGCGTTTGCCTCAATCTTTGTTTGAAGGAAGCTGTGATGGGGAGGAGGATGAGTCATTTCAAGCCTGGATTCTACATGCCCTCAAGGGAAAAAAAAGGTCATAATTGCTTCCGTTAGTAGAAGGATAGCTGTTAGATATCTAAAAAGATTAGTCATCCATCTCAACCTTCATATATATATAGCTTTCTATCTTTCAGTAGATATCTCCTTGCCTCTCATCAAAAGTGTTGTTTCTTGGATAATGCACATAAAAGAGTTACCTCATGCTTTTAACTCAGTGCAAGATTTCAGAGAGAAACTTAAAAGTGGTTTGGCTGCTTTGGCTCTTGACTAACATCAAAACGTGGCAATTAGAATAAAATCAACGCTTGCCTTAGCATTCTTCATCTGCTAGAATGCTGAATAAATAAGCTTTTATTTTTTGACCAAGAGAAAAATGCATACATACATAGGTTGTTGTTGTTTTTTTCCCTCCCAGTTATTTAAGCGTGGGAAGATGAGTGAGTGAACATTGTCTCATGGATTGACTTTGCCTTGGGATACCGTCAGTACTTTATCGACAAAGTGTTGCATTTTAAACTCCTGATGGCCTCTTTTGGCACAATGGGTTCATTCCCAAGCAACATATGTTATTTCTTCCACCCCTGGGTCTTTTGGTGTTCCCTTAAAATAAATTAGGTCAATGTCGACTTTGGTTTGCATGCAAAGAATGTGGAAGGGGTCTTTTCAAATCGACACGGTCTGCCTTGTTCTTTTCTTCATAGCTGTTAGAGTCTAAAGTCAGCATCTTGTTCTCACACAGATGTTAGAATTCCTAGGGAAATAGCCTCAAAACAGATGGCGATCCCAGCGGTGGTTACGGTAGAGCACAATGAGTTGGGGTTTCTTCTTGGTCCACCCCCTCAAAGGTGCTCCTAATTTCATTTGCGACAGCTTGCGCCTATCGTAATCGACTTTGGAAAGATAATTAATATCTGTAACTTGCTCTCAGAAACAATCTGCTGGGTGCAGGCATCTAAACAATACTTGCACACATGTCGGTTGACAAAACCCATTCATGGGAGTGAATACCCATCTGAACTTCCTTGTAAGCACCGTATGGAAATGTTATTCTCTCGCTGCTCATAAGATGCCTCTCAGCTGGGAGAGACGTAAAAAGGGTGTGTGTGAAGGGAGCTAGTGGACATAGAAAGAGGATGCATGGAACTAACCCAGCAACCAATGTCTTATCCCAAGCCAACATTTCCAGCAGACTAATGTACAACCACGGGTTGGCTTCTCATAACTCAACCCTAATCAAAATGGACAAGTCCTCCCCTTAAAAGACAAGGAAACCCTCGTGCCTCCAAAATTGGCAATTGTCCACACTCAACCCTTCCAATGCTTGCTCAATAGATCCATTCATCCTCCCGTAATTTCAACTTAGGTGGTGAGTCCGCTACCCTTCTACCATTCGAAAGCAGAGTCCTTCTCTGCGCATCCACTTTTCCTTTCTAGAAAATCCCCCTGCACACGTTTCCTTGAATACCGGTCCCCACGCATGAAAGAATGGCTTATTTTTCTGCAATAATATTTTGTGCTAGGAGAAGTTAGTCTTTCATCTGGGTTGCCGTTACCTGCCCCTGGTGCTTAAACTTGCTCAGAAACGTTACTTATGGGCAGAATTGGATTTCCAATTAGTGGCGCTCATTTGGCCCTGCGTTGCTTACTCATGAAATGCTAATGATCTCCTCCGTGTCCCACTTTTATCCGTGCTCCAGATGTCATTGCAGCTTGCATGCTGTTTTCCCTATTGCTGTTTAGAATGTGGGCTGTTTTCTCTGAGCGACGGAGTGAGAGAAAAAAAAACCAACCACAATTGCTAGGCTTGCAGAAATAAGATACTAAATCATTGTTCTTTAGGCACCTCCGTTGCTGGATACTTCTGAAAATCCTCATCGGTTTCTCCTGAAATTAGAAAAGAAATGATTAAGTGATAACAAAATAGTGGGGGTGGGGGAATCATTGTATATTATCTATATCCACACTGAGCTCAATATCTTTATGCCAGACCGGTGGGAAACCTGATAAAAGTTAACATTTTCTTGCTGTGTTAGAATCTCTTCTATAAAAGGTTTGTGTAACAATGAAGTTTCACCAGACTTAAGGGACAAAGCAAAGGCTGGTATGAAAGTGAACATGGGGATAATATATTTCAAATCTTTTTTTTTTTAATTAGCCAGATGAAAAGACAAATGTGAAGAATGTAAGAGGGAACCAGCCTTTGTTACACTTAGTGAATCCGTAACTTTATCTAGGAAACCAACAACATTTAATTGCACCAGGTTGCTTGTTAACACCATGACTGCTCAACTCTATTTCTCACAGTCATGCATCCATCTGGAGAAATCTCTTCAGACAGAAATTTTTCTTCATACCTGCAGGGGGCACAAAATGAATATGCTTTTCCTTAGTATATTGTACAGCTGAGTTGCTGCACTCTATCATTTTGCTAAGTTAACTCTCACTTGTCATCTCCGATGCCCAATGTTCATACGTTTGTTGCCCTTTGCTTTGACTTGCAGATGAAATCCCTACCGTGGTTGGGATCTTCAGCGCCTTTGGGCTGGTCTTCACCGTCTCACTCTTTGCTTGGATCTGCTGCCAACGCAAATCTTCTAAAGCCAACAAGACTCCTTCTTATAAATTTGTCCATGTGCTGAAGGGGGTTGATATTTATCCTGAGAATCTCAACAGCAAGAAGAAGTTTGGCGCAGAGGACAAAGGGGAAGCCACAAACAAGACTATCATGCCCAAAACCTCTCTGCATCTTGACCTGGAGAAACAAGATCTGAATGGCAACTTCCCCAAGACGATCCCTAAAATGCCAAGTTCTTCAGATGTTGAAGGCTTTACTCCAAAACTGTTTCCTGAGAGGGAGAAAGATTCAGTGTCTCCGGACAGCTTGAAGTCAACCACCTCAATATCTTCTGAAGAAAAGCAAGATAAATTAGGGACTCTGTTCTTCTCCCTAGAGTACAACTTTGAAAAAAAGGCTTTCATGGTGAACATCAAAGAAGCCCGTGGCTTACCAGCCATGGATGAACAATCAATGACTTCTGATCCGTACATCAAAATGACCATACTACCAGAGAAGAAGCATAAGGTGAAAACTCGAGTGCTGAGGAAAACCTTAGATCCGGCTTTTGATGAAACCTTCACCTTTTATGGGATCCCTTACACTCAAGTTCAAGATCTGAGTCTCCATTTTATGATTCTGAGTTTCGACCGGTTCTCCAGAGATGATATCATTGGAGAAGTCCTCTTTCCCTTATCAGGAATCGAATTGTCTGAAGGGAGGATGCTGATGAACAAGGAGATCATAAAAAAAAACGTTAGGGTAATTAATCTTACTTATTCCTTCTCCTTCTCCTTCTCCTTCTCCTTCTCCTTCTCCTTCTCCTTCTCCTTCTCCTTCTCCTTCTCCTTCTCCTTCTCCTCCTCCTCCTCCTCCTCCTCCTCCTCCTCCTCCTCCTCCTCCTCCTCCTCCTTCTTCTCTTCCTCCTCCTCCTCTTCCTCCTCCTCCTTCTCCTTCTCCTTATTCTTCTTCTTCCTCCCCAAGAGTATTTTGAAGAGGTGAGTTGTAAAAAGATCAATATAATGTTGAAATGTTGAATAAATGAATGAAGTAGACCAGGGGTCTTCAAAACCTGGCCCTTTTATGACCTGTGGACTTCAACTCCCAGAATTCCTCAGCCAGCATGCCTGGCTGAGGAATTCTGGGAGTTGAAGTCCACAAGCCATAAAAGGGCCACGTTTGAAGACCCCAGAACTAGACATTCTAAACAGGATGAAAGGATTTGCAAACCAATATTTTGTCTATGGAGATTCCCAGTCATCCAGGTTAGGGTAGCCCTAAAGCAGTGGTGAGATTCAAATATGTGAATAACCGGTTTCCCTGTCTGGATGCCAATTCCGGAAGTCCATTCTGGGCCTGCGCAACAAAAAAATTAGCTACCAGGTCTCCCAAACTGGTGCGAACCGGCTGAATCCCAACATTGCCCTAAAGGTGCTTCATCAAAAGGCAACTGGACTTAGTTGTTTTTTTTTTTAAAATTCCCTTGAAAACATTTCAAGGAAAACATCCAGTTGTGCCGAGGAGTAGTGAAATGTTTTCAAAGGCAACAACAATAAAGTCCTGTTGCCTTTTGGAGAAACACCTGTGGAGTAAACCTATTCTATTTTCACTTATATCAGGCCAGGCAAGAAAGGAAACGATTGGTAATAAAATAAACTCTTGACGCTCAGTCTCACTTTCCCAATTTCTCCTTAGCACATAGATCACAAGTGTGGGCACTTAAAAGAACAACTCACTTTCAAAGTTGTAGACAACATTGTAAAACATAGGGTTTCCTGCCTAAGCAGGGGGTTGGACTAGATGACCTCCAAGGTCCCTTCCAACTTCTTCTTCTTCTTCTTCTTCTTCTTCTTCTTCTTCTTCTTCTTCTTCTTCTTCTTCTTCTTCTTCTTCTTCTTCTTCTTCTTCTTCTTCTTCTTCTTCTTCTTCTTCTTCTTCTTCTTCTTCTTCTTCTTATTATTATTATTATTATTGGGTCAGCCATGTCCCGGACATGGCTACAGGCTACTACAGGCTGTTTTAAATATGCCAGACCACAGATAATAATAATAATAATAATAATAATAATAATAATAATAATAATAATAATAATAATAATAATAATAATAATAATAATGATGATGATGATGATGATGATGATGTTGTTGTTGGAAGGGACCTTGGAGGTCATCTAGTCCAACCCCTTGCTCAAGCAGGAAACCATTATACCATTTCAGACAAATGGCTGTCCAGTGTCTTCTTAAAAACTCCCAATGTTGGAGCATTCACCCCTTATCCTCCTTTTCACTAGACTAGACATACCCAATTCCTGTAACCGTTCTTCACACATTTCGGTGTCCAGCCCTCTGATCATTCAGACAAATGGCTGTCCAGTCTCTTCTTGAAAACTTCCAGTGTTGGAGCATTCACAGCTTCTGGAGGCAGGCTGTTCCACTGGTTAATTCTTCTGTCAGGAAATTTCTCCTTAGTTCCAGGTTGCTTCTCTCTTTGATGAGTTTCCATCCATTGCTTCTTGTCCTGCCTTCAGGTGCTTTGGAGAACAGCTTGACTCCCTCTTCTTTGGGGCAGCCCCTGAGAGATTGGAACACAGCCATCATGTTCCCCCCCTCCTTCTCTTCATTAAACTAGACATACCCAATTCCAGCAACCTACTGATGTCGCTTACTTCTGACAGCAGCTCTCCAAGAGACTCCAGAGATCCAGCCTGGTGCTTTAAACAGGCCATCTTTCCTGTGTTAAAACTTGGTTGGATGACGCTCTGTGTAGACAAACAGGAATAGCTCCTGCAACAAGCCAAATTCGGTATGGGAACTGTGTTAGCATTAAAAAAAACACAACACATGACATATTTTGTGTTATCAGCATCAAGGCATTGTACTCAACTCATCACAATAGAGCAGTCCTCTTATGCTCTGATTGATTAGAGTAGGGAACTGAACTGTCTAATAGCTCTAAGAGTGGGAAGCTGTGAGCTCATACATTTGGCCGGCTCAGCAATAATTTAGCAATAATTCAGACTGGTGACAGGATAAAGGAAATAATCTACCGGACTGAATTTCGGGAGTAAGGGAAAAAAAATCATTCCACAGGAGGCAAACCAGAAAAAGAAAACTTGGTTCCTTGTCAAGCATAATGTAGCAATCAAAGCACAAAGATATAAGTCAGGGGTCTTCAAACTTGGCTCTTTTGTGACTTGTGGGCTTGGTGGAGCAGTGGGCTAATGCCTCCTTAAGTAACACCAGCTGCCTGCAATTAGTGCAGGTTCGCATCCCACCAGGCTCAAGGTTGACTCAGCCTTCCATCCTTCCCAGGTAGGTAAAATGAGGACCCAGATTGTTGGGGGCAATTAAGCTGACTTTGTAATAATGCCACTGGGGTGTGTGTGAAAGCCCTAATAAGCAGGCATATACATAGAATGAAGGCTACTGCTAAGCTTGTAAGCCGCCCTGAGTCTTCGGAGAAGGGCAGGATATAAATGGAATTAAAAAAACAACAACAACCTACCAGAATTCCTCAGCCAGGCGTGTGTGCCTGGCTGAGGAACTGGGAGTTGAAGTCCACAAGTTTGAAGACCCCTGATGTAAGGTTTGAAGACCCCTGATGTAAGTCAATAGTTTATGAGCCTTGACAGGAACAAGAACTTAGACAACAATCTGGAGGATTGCTGTAAACTGTTGATTAAACTATATCAAGAAGCATTTAGATTAAGTGTCAAAGGGCCAATTGGAATACTGGAATACTGCATCTAGTTTAGGTCACCATGATGTAAAAAAGATGTTGAGACTCTAGAAAGAGTTCACTTTCTTCCACTGAGACAGTAGTATTAATATTAAAAATATTGGAAGAAGAACTAATTATAGACCCGGTCCGGGCGAGTAGGCTAGGTGTATCTCTATCAAACAATAAAGCATTATAACCAGGGCTTTTTTTCTCATAGAACGCTCAGAACGGAGTTCCGGCACCTTTTTTGGATGGAACCTTGTATGATAGGCAAGGCGGGTTGTATGACATGTGTGAGTTCTGGCACCTTTTTCTTTTACAAAAAAAACACTGATTATAACAGAATAACGGAGTTGGTGCAATCCCCTGCTAGTCAGGAAACCCTTTACCAACTGTCAGGAGATTTCTCCTTAGGTCCAGGTTGCTTCTCTCCTTGATTAGTTTCAATCTGAGGCTTCTTGTCCTGCCTTCAGGCGCTTTGGAGAATAGCTTGACTCCCTCTTCTTTGGGGGCAACCCGTCAAATGTTGGAACACTGCTATTGTGTCCCCTCTCGTCCTTCTCTTCATTAAACTAGACATACCCAATTCCATCAACTGTTCTTCATAAGCTTTAGCCTCCAGTCCCCTGATCATCTTTATTGCTCTTCTCTGCACTCTTTCTAGAGTCTCAACATCTTTTTTACATCATGGTGACCTAAACTGGATGCAGTATTCCAGGTGTGTCCTTACCAAGGCCTTGTAAAGTGGTCTTAACACTTCAAGAGATCTTGATTCTATCTCTCCGTTAATGCAGCCTAGGATTGTGTTGGACTGTGGTTTATACAGTAATAGGCTAAAATTGTATTGGGCATGCGTGCCCAATGTTATCTGTGGGTGTGGCCAAGGAGTGTCACCATGACAAAGTCATCATCACAGCATTGCAAGTGAAGCCCAGCCTCTTTTTGACGGGCCTCATGACATTGCCTGCCTGCTCCAAAGTTATAGTGCCTCAACGGTGAGAGCCAGGAGATGCTTCTGGTGTTCCTGTGGTGATGAAAATGTGTTAAAAGTCACATCCAGTGCAACCTCAGCTTGCCATGAAGCATCCCATAGGATTTTATCTCGACTTACTTTTCTTCTCTCTGAATAGGAACAGGACAAAGTAAGAAAAATAGGCTTGTAAATTGCAATTGGAGTCAGTCATTTTGGCAGATCAATGCACATCTGTTGTAGCAATCCGATGCCTTGTTTATGCACCATATTTTCATCCTTTAAGTGTTCCATCCTAATTTTAAGGTATGAATTTCAGCTTTGGAGAAGCATGGCATTTAAGATGAGGCTGATCAAAACAAAACGAGCATCTCTAATGATTAATGAACACGGGTGATTTTCAGTTGATTCTGCTATGGCTGATGATTAATGGATATGCCTATTTGAACATGCATATGAGAACATAGAATATTATTTTAACTCTGTTGGGCTAAATGATTAATGGGTTTCACTAAATCGTTATCTACCCAGCCTCACATTCTTAAGAATGTGTATCTAGGCAGATATATTTCAGAATCTGCTACTGGAGTTGCTGAAGTTCATTTTTTTTGCTTAATCATCATTTACGCTAGTCAGAATAGAATAGAATAGAATAGAATAGAATAGAATAGAATAGAATAGAATAGAATAGAATAGAATAGAATAGAATAGAATAGAATAGAAGTGGAGTGGAGTGGAGTGGAGTGGAGTGGAGTGGAGTGGAGTGGAGTGGAGTGGAGTGGAGTGGAGTAGAGTAGAGTAGAGTAGAGTAGAGTAGAGTAGAGTAGAGTAGAGTAGAGTAGAGTAGAGTAGAGTAGAGTAGAGTAGAATAAGAGAGTTGGAAGGGAGCTTGGAGGTCTTCTAGTCCAACCCCGTGCTTAGGCAGGAAACCCTATATGATTTCAGACAAATGCTTGTCCAATCTCTTCATAAAAACTTGCAGTGTTGGAGCATTCACAATTTCTGGAAGCAAGTTGTTCCACTGATTAATTGTTGCATTTATGAATTCAGTCATTTGGCATTCCAAAAATGTTCTTGGGCAAAAATTAGTATTGATACATTGTTGTCATCAGCAGTGGAGTATATAAACCAGGGGTCTTCAAACTTGGCCCTTTTATGACTTGTGGACTTCAATTGCCAGAATTCCTCAGCCAGGCATGCCTGGATGAGGAATTCTGGGAGTTGAAGTCCACGAGTCATAAAAGGGCCAAATTTGAAGACCCCTGATATAAACTAATATATGAAATGAGAGCAAAGCCCACTCCCTTCTAGCACTGATGATGTTACCTAGTTGGGTAATGAAGTTTTTGGAAGAAAACAACCAAGCTCAGTGAGCACCAAGGATCCTACCAGTCAGCTCTGAGCTACAAATATTCTCTTCAGTCAGTCAGTCAATCCATCCATCCATCCATCCATTCATCAATCAATCAATCAATCAATCAATCAATCAATCAATCAATCAATCAATCACCGAGCACAGTATATTCCAGTAAATCCAATGAGAAAAACTTTGTAATGGCTTTGAATATATTGCCTGTTTTTGCCATGGATAAATTCCATAGAATCTGCCAATCCTCAAAACTATTTAGCACAAATTCCCAGTAGTCCATTAAATATCTGTTGGCCAATCAGAATAAGTAGCTTTTAGGATGTAGGCGTCAGTCTTCTTATTATTATTCTCCGGAGTTCTGACTCTAATTCTAAATACTTTCTTTGCCCCATTGAATTCCACAAGGTTTATGACCAGATCAATATTTTGATATCTGGTTGCAAATCAGCGTGGAAACATCTTCAGCTTTAAGTGGCAGCTCATTTCCTATTAAAATCCCAAACCTTGTACATGTTTCAGGCAACCAATATCACAACATGAGGACCTGCCAGCATATTGACTTTGGGATAATTGCTTTCAAAAGATCAAGCATCAAATCAAATTGCTTTGATGTGTAGCAAACAATATTCCCATCTAGAGTGTTTTATGGCTTTTAATCCATCTCTGACCTGAACAATGAAGCTTGTTCAGCTTACATTTCCCTGCTTTTGTATATTTTTGTTCCCACAAGGGGACCATATTGTTTTCTGCAAAATCTTGATTTGTTCTCTGATATTTTGTTTTGGCCCATTGACTTGGTTAATGCAACCCTTATTAATTACGACAACATTTCAAGAGATTGGTTGAAGGTTTAGTTCTGTGCTGTAGGGTTCAAAAGCTATATTTTCATGTTCTCTAGTCCCAATCTGGTATTGTCAATATTTTGAAAGATGCATTCTAGGTAACAATTTTCTGACTGATTTAGGACGTTTCAGAATTGTATTACAGTTAAGAGAGTGAAAGGAGATAAAGCTGGCTCAAATATGAATGGTATCAATAACAGAATAACAGAATTGGAAGGGTCCTTGGAGATCTTCTAGTCCTATACCATTCCAGACAAGTGGCTGTCCAGTCACTTCTTAAAAGCCTCCAGTGATGGAGTATCTACAACTTCTGGAGGAAAACTGTTCCATTGGTTGACTGCTCTAACTGTCATGTGTTGACTGTTGGGAAATTTCTCCTTGGTTAGTTTCCATCCATTGCTTCTTGTCCTGTCTTCAAGTGCTTTGGAGAATAGCTTGACCCCCCACCCCTTTCTTTGGGGCAACCCCTGAGATACTGGAAGACTACTATCATGTCACTCCTAGTCCTTCTCTTTATTAGAGTAGACATACTCAATTCCAACAAACGTTCTTTGTATGTTTTAGCTTCCAGTTCCCTGATCATCTTTGTTGGTCTTCTCTGCATCTTTGTTACATCATGGTGACCCAAACTGGATGAAGTGTTCCAAATGTGGTTTTACCAAGGCATTGTAAAGTGATATTAACCCTTCACGTGATCTTGATTCTCTCCCTCTGTCAATGCAGCCTAGCACTGTGTTGGCTTTTTTGGCAGCTGCAGCACATGGCTGGCTCATATTTAAGGGATTATCCACTAAGACTCTGAGATCCCTATCACAGTTGCTACTATTGAGCAAGGTGCCACCTATACTATACCTGTACATTTCGTTTTTCTTGCCCAAATGTAGAACCTTACTTTTTCCACCATTGAATTTCTTTTGTCAGATAGTGCCCAGTGTTCAAGTCTGTCCAGATCCTCCTGTATCTTAAGCCTGTCTTCTGGAGTGTTGGCTATTCCTGCCAGCTTGGTGTCATGTGCAGATTTGATGAGTTCCCCATGTATCCCCTCATCCAAATCATTGATGAAGATGTTGAAGAGCACTGGGCCCAGAACAGAGCACTGGGGCAACCCACTACACACTTCCCTCCATGTAGATGTGGTTCCATTGAGGACCACACGCTGAGTACGGCCGGTCAGCCAGCTACGAATCCATCTGGTGGTGATGTTATCTAACCCACATTTTTCTATCTTATCAAGTAGTAGGTTGTGGTCTACTTTATCAAATGCCTTAATGAAGTCCAAGTAAATTATATCCACAGCATTTCTCTGGTCCACTGGAAGACTTGGAGAACCAGGTTACGAACAGATCCTCATGGAAAAAACAAATATATCTATATGGTCACTAAGAGTCAAACTTGGATTACCAGTGACTGGAAGTGTTTGCTGTTGTATGATGTATGATAGCCATGTGACAAAGTCTAAAGCTATGTACAAGTAGTCCTTGACTTACAATAATTTGTTTAGCGACCATTCATAACTGTTCAAGAAAGTGACTGATGACCATTTTTCACCCTTACCACTGTTGCAGCATTCCCGTGGTCACATGATAACAATACAGGTGCTTGGCAACTGGCATGTTGTTCTGTCCCTGTCCTGGTTATGCTCGCAAGGAGAAACCCCTCTTCCAAGAAACAGGCAGGAACTGCAGGAAAAAACCCCAAACCCCTTTTATTATTCACAGACCTGAGTCAATGCCCAAGGCAAACAAACACAGTTCACAGAAACTCGATCCTCAACACGAATGGCGGCCTTCGGCAACCAGCCCCTCCCACACCTTCCCTTTTATAATTCAGCCAAGGCGTGGATTCCTAATGCCTTCTCCTTTGCCTTTGGAGCTGCCCCATTGCGTTCCTCTGTCCTACTCGCTTCTCTTGCCGGCGCTTTCGTGCATCCTGGATATTTCCCAGCTGTGCTTCATCACTGTCCAACTCAGACTCCCAGCACGGCTGTGTCTCAGCCTGAGTGCGAGTAGAGGGGCCAGGCTCCTCGTCCAACCATAAATCTTGGAGTTCTTGAGAGTGGGACTGTGCTGCAGCTACCCATCCATGCCTACCTAGTCATGGCGACCCGGCTGTGATCACTCAGCCATGCCCACTCAGCCACACCTTCCTAGTCATGGCAACCCAGCTGTGACCATCTAGCCATGGCCACTCAGCCACACCTACCCAGTCGTGGCAACCCGGCCACACCCACTCTGGCATACCTACCTAGTCGTGGCAACCTGGCTGTGATCACTCAGCCACTCCCACTCAGCCACACCTAGTCATGGCAACCTGGATGGGACCACCTAGCCACGCCCACTCAGCCACACCTACCTAGTCATGGCAACCCGGCTGTGATCACTCAGCCATGCCCAATCAGCCACACCTACCTATTCGTGGTGACCTGGCTGTGACCCTCCAGCCATGCCCAGCCAACCACGCCTACCTAGTTATGGCAACCCAGCTGTGACCATCTAGCCATGCCCACCCAGCCACACCTACCTAGTTATGGCAACCCAGATGTGACCATCTAGCCACAGCCACTCAGCCCCACCTACCTAGTTGTGGCAACCTGGCTGTGATAACTCAGCCACACCCACTCTGGCATACCTACCTAGTCGTGGCAACCTGGCTGTGATCACTCAGCCACTCCCCCTCAGCCACACGTAGTCATGGCAACCTGGCTGGGACCATCTAGCCATGCCCACCCAGCCACACCTACCTAGTTATGGCAACCCAGATGTGACCATCTAGCCACAGCCACTCAGCCCCACCTACCTAGTTGTGGCAACCTGGCTGTGATCACTCAGCCACACCCACTCTGGCATACCTACCTAGTCGTGGCAACCTGGCTGTGATCACTCAGCCACTCCCACTCAGCCACACGTAGTCATGGCAACCTGGCTGGGACCACCTAGCCATGTCCACTCAGCCACACCTACCTAGTCATGGCAACCCGGCTGTGATCACTCAGCCATGCCCAATCAGCCACACCTACCTATTTGTGGTGACCTGGCTGTGACCCTCCAGCCATGCCCAGCCAGCCACACCTACCTAGTTATGGCAACCCAGCTGTGACCATCTAGCCATGCCCACCCAGCCACACCTACCTAGTCATGGCAACCCGGCTGTGATCACTCAGCCATGCCCAATCAGCCACACCTTCCTAGTTGTGGCAACCTGGCTGTGATCACTCAGCCACACCCACTCTGGCATACCTACCTAGTCGTGGCAACCTGGCTGTGATCACTCAGCCACTCCCCCTCAGCCACACGTAGTCATGGCAACCTGGCTGGGACCATCTAGCCATGCCCACCCAGCCACACCTACCTAGTTATGGCAACCCAGATGTGACCATCTAGCCACAGCCACTCAGCCCCACCTACCTAGTCATGGCAACCTGGCTGTGATCACTCAGCCACTCACCCTCAGCCACACATAGTCATGGCAACCTGGCTGGGACCACCTAGCCATGCCCACTCAGCCACACCTACCTAGTCATGGCAACCCGGCTGTGAACACTCAGCCATGCCCAATCAGCCACACCTACCTGTGGTGACCTGGCTGTGACCCTCCAGCCATGCCCAGCCAGCCACGCCTACCTAGTTATGGCAACCCAGCTGTGACCATCTAGCCATGCCCACCAAGCCACACCTACCTAGTCATGGCAACCCGGCTGTGATCACTCAGCCATGCCCAATCAGCCACACCTACCTATTCGTGGTGACCTGGCTGTGACCCTCCAGCCATGCCCAGCCAGCCACGCCTACCTAGTTATGGCAACCCAGCTGTGACCATCTAGCCATGCCCACCCAGCCACACCTACCTAGTTATGGCAACCCAGATGTGACCATCTAGCCACAGCCACTCAGCCCCACCTACCTAGTTGTGGCAACCTGGCTGTGATCACTCAGCCACACCCACTCTGGCATACCTACCTAGTCGTGGCAACCTGGCTGTGATCACTCAGCCACTCTCCCTCAGCCACACCTAGTCATGGCAACCTGGCTGGGACCACCTAGCCACACCCACTCAGCCACACCTACCTAGTCATGGCAACCTGGCTGTGATCACTCAGCCATGCCCAATCAGCCACACCTACCTATTTGTGGTGACCTGGCTGTGACCCTCCAGCCATGCCCAGCCAGCCACGCCTACCTAGTTATGGCAACCCAGCTGTGACCATCTAGCCATGCCCACCCAGCCACACCTACCTAGTCATGGCAACCCGGCTGTAATCACTCAGCCATGCCCAATCAGCCACACCTACCTATTCGTGGTGACCTGGCTGTGACCCTCCAGCCATGCCCAGCCAGCCACGCCTACCTAGTTATGGCAACCCAGCTGTGACCATCTAGCCATGCCCACCCAGCCACACCTACCTAGTTATGGCAACCCAGATGTGACCATCTAGCCACAGCCACTCAGCCCCACCTACCTAGTTGTGGCAACCTGGCTGTGATCACTCAGCCACACCCACTCTGGCATACCTACCTAGTCGTGGCAACCTGGCTGTGATCACTCAGCCACTCTCCCTCAGCCACACCTAGTCATGGCAACCTGGCTGGGACCACCTAGCCACGCCCACTCAGCCACACCTACCTAGTCATGGCAACCCGGCTGTGATCACTCAGCCATGCCCAATCAGCCACACCTACCTATTTGTGGTGACCTGGCTGTGACCCTCCAGCCATGCCCAGCCAGCCACGCCTACCTAGTTATGGCAACCCAGCTGTGACCATCTAGCCATGCCCACCCAGCCACACCTACCTAGTCATGGCAACCCGGCTGTGATCACTCAGCCATGCCCAATCAGCCACACCTACCTATTCGTGGTGACCTGGCTTTGACCCTCCAGCCATGCCCAGCCAGCCACGCCTACCTAGTTATGGCAACCCAGCTGTGACCATCTAGCCATGCCCACCCAGCCACACCTACCTAGTCATGGCAACCCGGCTGTGATCACTCAGCCACGCCCAATCAGCCACACCTACCTATTCGTGGTGACCTGGCTGTGACCCTCCAGCCATGCCCAGCCAGCCACGCCTACCTAGTTATGGCAACCCAGCTGTGACCATCTAGCCATGCCCACCCAGCCACACCTACCTAGCCATGGCGACCCAGCTGTCCCCATCCAGCCATGCCCACCAGCCATGCCCATCTGGCTGTTTGAGGGCAGCCATAATGCGGCCTTTGGTGAAATTGATTCTGACACCGCTGAACTGCTTCCACACCATTATAGAAAGAGCTATTTCAGCTGTGATCTAGCCGAGGAGTGCCCAGTTGGCTTCAAACATCTTCCTCAAATGAAATGTGACTTGGCAAGTTCTCTAAATACAGCCATGATTGTTCAAAAAAACAAAACAAATGGAGTTGCATGCGACTATAACGTTGCCTGAAATGTGAATTCAACCAGTGTAGCTCCTTCAACAAACTGTGGTTAAAAAGCAGATGGAATCGAATCAAATCATCAGGAAGAAAGTACGGATTGGCCCAACACATGTTTCAAAACAATCTCCAGATTTGTCATGGATTCTCAGTTGTTTTTTTTTAAATTCCATTTATATCCCGCCCTTCTCCGAAGACTCAGGGCGGCTTACAAGCTTAGCAGTAGCCTTCATTCTATGTATATGCCTGCTTATTAGGGCTTTCGCCCCCCCCCCCCAGCGGCATTATTACAAAGTCAGCTTAATTGCCCCCAACAATCTGGGTCCTCATTTTACCTACCTGGGAAGGATGGAAGGCTGAGTCAACCTTGAGCCTGGTGGGAGTCGAACCTGCACTAATTGCAGGCAGCTGGTGTTACTTAAGGAGGCATTAGCCCACTGCTCCACCAAGGCTTTTTGTTTTATCTAGTAATCAAAAAAAGGAGTGATGGAAATACATGAAATTAATTGGGCCAAATTTGCTAGGACCTAGCTTGTTCCTTTGGTGTCAGTTGTGGATTAACACATCTAGATTTCTAGAGTTTTAGGCCTATGTTCATGACCTTGGGTGGTTGTAAAAATAATAAGGGCAGGATACAAACAAATAAATAAATAAATAAAATAAAACATAGCAGAAAGACCTCCAAGGTCCCTTCCAACTTTACAATTATGATTATGATGATAGATAGATAGATAGATAGATAGATAGATAGATAGATAGATAGATAGATAGATAGATAGATAGACAGACAGACAAATGTATAATACACAGATAGATGATGATAGATAGGTAAATAGATAAATAAATAGAAGACAGCCAGAGAGAGAGAGAGAGTCAGATGATAGATAGATAGATAGATAGATAGATAGATAGATAGATAGATAGATAGATAGATAGATAGATAGATAGATGAGATAGATAGATAGATGAGATAGAGATAGAGATAGAAAAATATAGATAGAAGAGAGACAGACATATAGATATAGACAGATAGAGATAGTAGATAGATAGATAGATAGATAGATAGATAGATAGATAGATAGATAGATAGACAGACAGACAGACAGACAGACAGACAGATAGAGATAAATAGAAATATATAAATAGAAGAGAGACAGACATATAGATATAGACAGATATAGACAGATACAGTATAGATAGACAGACAGACAGACAGATATTCATCCATCCATGCATTCTTCAGATGTGAAATATTTTGTTGCTAGTGGCAAAGTTAGTTTGCAAATCAGAATATTGCAAATCTGTCTATCTCGAGATTTGAAGCAGCTCTAAACATTGCAGCTCAACCAACTTTTCTCTTTAACTCTGCAGAAATCGTCTGGGCGTGGTGAACTGCTGATCTCACTTTGTTATCAGTCTACAACAAATACTCTCACTGTGGTCGTTTTAAAGGCCAGACATCTACCTAAAGCTGATGTTTCAGGATTATCAGGTAATTTGAAAAAAGGAGACCACGTTGATGGATTCTCAGCTGGCAAGGATGGGGACAGGTTGAACCTAGGAATTTACCGATTACAGGAAAGCAAATGATGTTCTTGCTTTGTTGTTGTTGTTGTTATTGTTAAAATAATAATAAAGTTTCAGAGCTACTTTTGAAAAGGGCAGATGTATGAATATTCTTTTTGGCGGAGTTTTAAGCCTGCTCTAACTCCCACGGAGATAAATTCACCATAAAATAGCACTCAGAGTTATGTACCGCTTCACACGGCTTTGCAGCCCTCTCTAAGTGGGTTACAGAGTCAGCCTGTTGCCCCCAACGATCTGGGTCCCCATTTTACCCACCTTGGAAGGATGGAAGGCTGAGTCAGCCTTGAGTCGGTCAGGATCAAACTCCAGGCTGTGGGCAGAGTTTGCCTGCAATATTGCATTCTAACCACACTGCCACGAGGGAGGGAGGGAGAAAGAAGGAAGAAAGGAAAAAAAAAGGAAGGAAAGGAAGGAAGGAAGGAATAACAATAGCACCCAGACTTATATATCGCTTCACCTTGCTTGACAGTCCTTTCTAAGCAGTTTACAGTCTCAGCATTTTGCCCCCAACAATCTGAGTCCTCATTTTGCCAACCTCACAAGGATGGAAGACTGAGTCAACCTAGAGCCTGTAAGGGTTGAACTACTGGCAGTGAGCAGTGAGTTAGCCTGCAATATTGCATTCTCACCATTGAGCCAATGCAGCTCCTGCAAAAACAAGCATAAAATAATAAAATCAGGTTAAGCAGGAACATAATAATATTTTATGTGTGTGTGGGGGGGGGGGAGAAAACATTTGTGACCTATGAATTATGAAAGCTATTCTAGGTCATTCACTTGAGTGATGTTTGAGGAATAATATCAACACATGCAACTTTCATCAGCTTTTATTGAATTGGAACAGAGTGGTTAGTCTACCCATAAACTTCATTTTTCGTGTCTTCATAAAGATACTGTAATGTGCATATAAGTCCATGCAGCTTTGAATTGGCTCATTTATTCTTCTGTGTTGGCTTTGCCTGTAAGCTCCCATGTCCAGAATTATTAGCAATAACCATTCAGACCCAGGAAATATGGAAGCTGCCAAACACCAATAGAATAGAATAGAATAGAATAGAATAGAATAGAATAGAATAGAATAGAATAGAATAGAATAGAATAGAATAGAATAGAATAGAATAGAATAGAATGTGGAGAGGACTGAAGTGGAGTACAGTAGAATAGAGTAGAGTAGAGTAGACTAGAATATGGAATGGAATGGAATAGAATAGACTAGAATATGGAATGGAATAAGAATAGACTAGACTAGACTAGACTAGACTAGACTAGACTAGACTAGACTAGACTGGACTGGACTGGACTGGACTGGACTGGAGTGGAGTGGAATAGAATAGAATAGAATAGAATAGAATAGAATAGAATAGAATAGAATAGAATAGAATAGAATAGAATAGAATAGAATAGAACAGAACAGAACAGAACAGAACAGAACAGAACAGAATAGAGCTGGAAGGGACCTTGGAGATCTTCTAGTCCAGCCCCCTGCTCAAGCAGATGTTGTAGGGTGTGCTTTACCAGAGCTGGCATGCCACAGCCCAGTACCAGTCCACAGACTGGGGGTTGGGGACCCCTGTTCTAGTCCAACCCCCTACTCAAACAGGAGACTCTAAACCAGAGGGCCGCAACTTTTTGGACACCAGGGACCACCGGTTCCATGGAAAGAGGTTTATCTGCAGACTGGAGGGTGTGTGGTTTTGTGTGCTGCCTGCATCCTGCGGATGGGGCTTTGCTTGTTTGTGCGGACCAGTTGCTGGCATGCCGCAGCTCAATACCAGTCCATGAACCAGGGGTTGGGGACCCCTAATCTAGCAGATGTAGCACTACTCTGGCCTGGTTTGAACCTTGTTTCTTCTGCATATGAGACACCTGATCTAGCCAGGCACTGCAGTTCATCTGCTATAACAGAAGTACCCAATCTTTTGGGTTCTGTGGAGAGAGGTTCTTCCACGGACCAAAGAGTGTGTGGTTTTTGTGTGCTGCCTGCGTCTCGTGGATGGGGCTTTGCTTGTTTGTGCAGACCGGTTGCTGGCATGTCGCAGCCCAGTACTGGTCCACAGACTGGGAGTTGGGGACCCCTGCCTTATACCATTTCAGAGAAAAGTTTGTCCAGTCTCTTGTTAAAAGCCTCCAGTGATGAAGCACTCACAACATCCGAGTTGTTGTGATTCAGGGTCAGCCTGTGGGTTTGGCATTTGGGTTGGAAGACTCAGAGGAGGAGGTGGGTGTTGGAGAGGTTGCTGAGGGGGTTGGAGAGCTTGCTGATAAGAGCCCTCAGCAAGGCCCCTCCCACCTGGTCACGACACAGACCCAGCTGTGTGAGCCTGACAGCGTGGATGAAGATGACCCACAGCTGGCCCTGTTCAAGGACACCCGACGCAGGAGGCAGTCAATCAGGAGTAAACAGAGGAAGGCAATGGGGCACCTCGGAAGGAGGCAGAGAGAAGCCACGCCCTGAACTGTATAAAAGGGGAATGTGTGGGAGGGCTGGTTTGCTGAAGGCAACCACTTGAATAGCTCCCGTTTCATGGTTCGTGTCTTGTTCTGTTTGCTTTTGTGTCCATAAATTTGGCAGGCTTAGTTCCAGCCTCTTGCCTTCTTGTAAAAGGGGTTGGCCCTGCCTTTTCTGCAGGGCCGGTAGCAGGCTGGTACAGAACACGAGTCAGTTCAAGTGTTCCTTTTTTTTTTGCAGACCCTTACGTCAAAGTGAACCTTTACCACGCCAAGAAGCGGATCTCCAAGAAGAAGACGCACGTCAAGAAGTGTACCCCCAACGCGGTCTTCAACGAACTCTTTGTCTTCGATATCCCTTGCCAGGGTCTGGAAGAGATCAGCATTGAATTCTTAGTACTGGATTCCGACAGGGGATCTCGGAACGACATCATCGGTCGATTAACCTTGGGAGCTTCGGTGGAAGGCACAGCTGGAGAACACTGGAAGGAGATCTGTGAATATCCCAGGAGACAGATTGCAAAATGGCACATGCTGTGCGACGGCTAACGGAAGCACCAGGAGGTCGGACCTTTTGAAAAGAGAAATCCCATAGGCAAGGATTAGTTTTGTTTCTTTGCAATGTATAATCATAGGCTTGCACTCTGGGAAACGGGTGGGGAAAAAAAACACAACCTTTATTGTTGTCGTGATCGTTAAGACCGGAATCAAACTATCCCAACAGAATTTAACTTACGTTTTGGTTGAGGTTCTCTTCTTCTTCTTCTTCTTTTTTCCTTTTTGCAAAAAAAAAAAAAACAACAACAAATATCAAACCATCATCCTATAGCGAAGGTTCATATTCTGCGACAGAGTATGCCCCTCTAGAGACACAAAGTGCTGTAACCACAAATTGAAACCGGTTTCTTAAAAACACACAGACACACACACACACACACACACACACACAAAACCACTAATTTATTAGGAATTTTAGATGACGACAGCTCCATTTGATAAGACGCTGGGTCTAGAAATGCCTGCGAATGCCGCGAAGCAAATGAACTAACAGACAAAAAAAAAAAAAAGGATTAAAACAGGATGCGTGAATGGGAAGGAAGTTTTTCCTCCAATTTTATTTTATTCATTTATTTTTGGGTTATGAAACCACGTTACGTAAAGGTTAATTTGTACTTTGTGGGATGCAAAGAGTTGGGATTATTATTATTATTATTATTATTATTATTATTATTATTATTATTATTATTATTATTATTATTATTATTTAAACAACCCGCATTTCCTATCTTCGGCCTAACTTGCTCCTTTTCGAACTGAGGAGGTGATTTAGATTTTACACAAGGGACCGTGGCCTGCTTGAGATAAACCCATTCAGAAGTTACATTAGCATCCTCGATGGGGTTCACTTTGTTTAAGCAAGGGCTTAGAAGGTCATGCAAGCGGTGTAAATTTTACCAGGAAGTTAGGGTTTGTCCTTTAACGTATAGCCTATGGTGAATTATTTATTTATTTATTTATTTATTTATTTATTTTTAAAATGCATTTATTTTGTCCTCTCTGCCCCCCACCCCCCACCACCCCCGTTCCCACATAATACACGTTTCTCCCCCCTGGATCTAACCAGGTGAACACACTGTAGAAAGTTATATCAAGAGACGCTCTTTTTAACCTGGCATATTTTGAAACAGCCGTGGATCAAACGGAAATTTGTTTCTATCTGTTTCTATTTGTTTTATTACGCTATACCTAAAAACAAAACGCAAACAAACAACAAACAAAAATTAAAAATTTTAAAAAAAAAAAAGAAAAAAGAACGACGACAAAAAACCCCCAAAAGTTAGGATATACATACCGAGCACTGATACTTAAAAAAAAACAAAAAAAAACACGATGCCATTATAACTGGGTAAACATGGGATTTTCGCAGAATTACTGTCTGAGGGAGCGTTGACATCTCATACGAACTCACCTGTAAATAAGCTGTTTTGCCGCTGCAATTCGAGTCGCTCCATGCAAGTTGTCCTCTACTTATGACCAAAATTACTGTCGCTAAGTGAGATGCTTGTTTTGCTCCACTTTACGACTTTCCTTGCCACGATTACTACGGGAATCGCTGCAGGAGTCATGGGGAACCCGGTTGTTAAGTAAATCGTTACCTTTCCCCATTGTCCGGTGGTCGCCAAAGCAGATCACGTGACCCCAGGACACTGCGACCGTCATAAATATGAGTCAATTGCCAAGAGTCTGGATTTTGATCAAGCGACCAAAATGGGGGTGCTGAAATGGGCGTTAAGTGTGCAAAAAGGGTCATAAGTCACTTTTTTTTTTCCAGCGCCGTTGCAACTTAGAAGGGTCACTAAATGAATTGTTGTAAGGCGAGGATTACCTATGCTATTTGTGCCATTGGGTGACTGTTGAAAATCAAAGGGGCGTAGCAGAGGGATAGGGTCAGGACTATCAATGCCAGATGCACGGATCCCATGATCGTTACTCTTTTTTTCCGGGTATGAGTGGGTGGGATGCAATTCAGTTTGGGAACATTTAGAATAGAATAGAGCTGGAAGGGACCTTGGAGGTCTTCTAGTCCAGCCCCCTGCTCAAGCAGGAGAACCTATACCATCTCAGACAGGTGACTGTCTAGCCTCTTCTTAAAAATCTCCAGTGATGGAGCGCCCACAATTTCTGGTGGCAAGCTGTTCCACTGTTTGATTGTCCTCACAGTCAGGAAGTTTCTCCTTAGTTCCAGGTTGCTTCTCTCTTTGGTCAGTTTCCAACCATTGTTTCCTGTCCTGCCCTCTGGTGCTTTGGAGAATAGTTTGACCCCCTCCTCTTCTTTGTGGCAGCCCCTCAAATACTGGAACACTGCTATCATGTCTCCCCTATTTCTTCTTTTCTCTCGACTCTGCCAAACCCAAATCCTGCAGCCGTTCTTCGTATGTTTTAGTCTCCAGGCCTTTGATCATCTTAGTTGCTTTTCTCTGAACTTTTTGCAAAGTCTCAACATCTTTTTTGTGATATGGTGACCAAAAGTGGCTGCAGTATTCCAGGTGTGGCCTCACCAGGGTTTTATAAAGCAGGACTAATACTTCACGTGATCTTGATTCTACGCCTCTGTTTATGCAACCCAGGAGTGTATTAGCATTTTTGGTGGCTGCTGCACATTGCTGGCTCATAATCAAATCTTCCATCCAATCACGGCAGGCCAAGGATGTGCCATTTCTTTCCACTCCTCTAGGAATTTTCCTGACTAAATATTTCTAGGTAGAGAGGACAGATTGTGTGAGCCCCTGGTGGGTCCCTTTCCATATCTGATGAGTTGGACACCCCTTGGTGATATAGTGGCCAATCTGTTTACATAGAAACTCTTTTAAAACCGACAGATTAGCCCAACTGCAGCAGACCTAGTTTACAATTCTACTCCTTGCAAGTGGGAATTTGAGGTAGAAATTATTCTTCGTTCCACTGAAATTCAGTCCAAAATCAATGGGATATAATTGTCTGGATTATGGGATCCTTCTTACAAATATCTTACTAGAAGGAAATGCTCTATGGAAGGAATTCTCAACAAACTGTAGTGAAAACAACTAAGCTGGAAATTTAAACACCCAGAGTTTCATGTTGTGAAATGGCCATTGAATTGTTCTACAAGAGATACGTCTAGTGCAAGGGTAGGCAACCTTGGCTCTTTTTTGACTCGTGGAATTCAACTCCCAGAATTCCTGATCCACCCATGCTGAGGGGAAAGGGAGAGGTTTCCAAGCTGAGCCATGCTGGCTCAGGAATTCTGGGAGTTGAAGTCCACGAGTCATGAAGGGGCCATAGTTTCCCCAGGCTGGCTGAGGAATTCTGGGAGTTGAAGTCCACGAGTCATAAAAGAGCCAAGGTTGTCTACCCCTGGTCTAGTGAATTATTTGGAGAAGACAGTTGTGAAAGCAGTATGAATAAGGAAATGTTGGGACCCCTAAAGATATGTGTGAAAAACAGGAGTATCTTGACCAAGTTTCTATTGACCTGTACTTGGACTTTAAGCCAACCTAAGTCCCAAACACAAACCACGTCCCTTAATTAAAGAGATGCTAAAATGAGGACGCGTTCATTCAGGGATGGACAAAGTTTCGGTGGCAAGGACTACCAAACTTTTCGGGAAGCCCAAGGCCCACCAAATGTGGGTGATCCTCTCACATATGTGGATGGGGTTAGTTAGGGTCTATTCTTTTTAAGGGTAAGATGTCTATTTTTGGTCTGGCGATGCATTTTTCAAATCCGTTTCCCAACTGCAAAAGAGCAGGAGGCTGTGCCGCCATTTTGTTTTTTCAGCAGACATGGTCATAAGGCCAGGAAAAGAGGATTTGGGGATCACGTGTGGTCCTGAAGGTGCAGGTCGATCACCCTTGATCTATGTCTTCTTGGCCCTCACAAGCTTTAAGTGAGGGGTCACTTTGGCCTTACAAGCAAAAAAAAAAAGTGACACAATTTGAGGGAATAGGGTCCCACACCAGTGATTTTAAGGAAAACACCTATTTTAATTGATCAGAGCCAAAGTACTCAAAAACATAAGAAACAGAGAAAGGGTGAGCCCCGTCAAGCATGAACTATGAAATGGTGGCTCTTTTGAAGAATTAGAAATGGCGTTTACTAGATTCGCCATTGACCAGAGCAGAATAAGAAAAGACTAAAAATGTGAAGGGACGCGGTGGCTCAGTGGGTTAGGACGCTGAGCTTGTTGATCAGAAGGTCGGCAGTTTGGCGGGTCGAATCCCGAGTGCCGCGTAACAGAGTGAGCGCCTGTTACTCGTCCCAGCTTCTGCCCACCTAGCAGTTCGAAAGCACGTAAAAATGCAAGTAGACAAATAGGGACCACTACGGTGGGAAGGTAACAGCGTTCCATGTGCCTTTGGCGTCTAGTCATGCCGGCCACATGACCACGGAGACGTCCTCGGACAAGCGCTGGCTCTTCGGCTATGAAACGGAGATGAGCACCGGCCCCTAGAGTCGGAAACGACTAGCACGCATGTGCGGGGGAACCTTTACCTTTACCTTTACCTAAAAATGTGAAATATGCAACAAATATTACTGAGAGAATTCCACGTGGAGTCTTTCAGGATGTTCTCTCCCTCTCCCCCCCCCTCTCTCTCTTTCTCTCTCTGTTGCTGGTGATTCATCCAGGTTTTTGAACGACGTGTTTGATATAATGGTGTTTGTATAGATACTAAAGGCATTTTCAGGACATGCTTTTTATTAAAATGCTCTATGTAAAGGTAATACTTGTAATGCAGCTCGTGTGTATGAAGGGTTCAAATCGATTTTTTGGTTCCATTTTAGATGAATTGTAGGCCAACATCTATCCAGGTTTGAAATCCTCAGACTGCTTACTCCAGGGTGGTCTGACTAGGGCAGGGGTAGGCAACCTTGGCTCTTTTACGACTCATGGACTTCAACTCACATGATAAAAGAGCCAAGGTTGGCTACCCCTGAACTAGGGTAAAGATGAATTTGGATCTAAGTCCCGCAAATTCTGCAACGACGACTCAAAAAGCTTCAAATAAGCTTTCGGAGGAAATGCAAAAGTGTTAATTCATGAGTAGCTGAGAGGGCGGTCCTTTTCTTGGGATGGGATGGATAGGTGGGGAGGAGTTTAAATGTCAAGATGGCAGCCACAGTCATGTGATCAAAGCCCCACCCATTTTTTTAAAATATCGATTCCTGCTGACATAATAAGGACAGGAAATTATGTGCCCATTAACTATCTGTGACTCTACCCCCCCAAATTATCTGAGCTGAATAGTTAAAGTAACTGAGCTAAATAGTTTTAAAAAATATTGACTTTAGGGAAACCACCTCCATTCCACTCTCGATGAAAAGATAGATTTTAAAAATCAGCATCCTTAGTCTTAGAAATAAGGGAATGTTGCCATCAAGGCCACATGCCAAGGACTCCACATAAAAAGCTTGGATTTCCCCCCCCCCCATTGGATTTCAAGAAAAATTAGCATTTCTTACTCCTCAGAGATAAGATGAGGAGAATAAGCCTCTTTGAATGCTGGTTACTACTAGCACCAATCTTTCCTTACCATGTTTAAAGCTTGATTGAGACTTGTCCGCAACTGCACATAGGTGTTGAGGCATACCTCCGCTGAGAAGGGGTTGATGGGTAAATGTGCGTTGCAGATGGTTGCGGATGGCTTGACACTCACACCTCCCAATACTTAACTGTGCACGTCCAGCTGTGCGGGTTGGTTGATCTGATCTGCTGTTGAGAATTTTCTCTGCTTTGTTGTTTTTGTTTTAGCACAGGGGCTCTCCTAACTTAGCAAGTTTAAGAATTGTGGACTTCACGGCTGGCTGAGGAATTCTGGGAGTTGAAGTCCACAATTCTTAAAACTGCCAAGTTTGGAGAGCCCCGTTTTTAGCACACACACACACACACACACACAGCCAGAATGTTAACATTTGCAGAAGTATAAATGCAACAGCTATGCAACCCTCTCTCTGAGTGACAGATGCATGCATTCCCTGTTGTGCAGTGATGAAGAAGTCTAAGAGGGCCTTCAAAGTCCTTGACTAATATTGATCAGGTGGCCAAAAACTTTGGAGGGCCACCCACGTAAATAGAGCGAAGAGCTTTCTTCAGAACTTTTGAGAACATTCAGAGGTCCACACAGAAGGCGTCTACGGTTAGACAGTTGGGAGATTTCTATCCTGATCCCCTAACTAGCATCTCCTAGACCAGGGACAGGCAACCTTGGCTCTTTCATGACTCGTGGACTTCAACTCCCAGAATTCCTGAGCCAGCTGTGAAATCCACAATTCTTAAAGTTGCTAAGTTGGGAGACCACGCTGGCTCAGGAATTCTGGGAGCTGAAGTCCATGAGTCATAAAAGAGCCAAGGTTGCCTATCCCTGTCCTAGACCAAATCTCCCATCTGTTGATAGTTTTAACCATGAGTTTCCTTTTAACCATGAGTTCCTCTGGACTCCAAAAGTTCACTTCAAAACTCTAATCTCTTTGTTTCCTTGTTTCCAGGGTGGGAAGGAAGCATGCTTTTCATATTAGGCACCTTGTAAATAGGTTTATTTGCTTTTCTTTGTAGCCTTTAAAACAAACAAAGAAAGAAACAAATGACAATTTGTCTTGCAAACTCCAGTTGTTGGCCCACCGGAATGGGACGAACGTACTCATGCCTTTAAGAAACAAGAGGGGGAATAATAATAATAATAATAATGTTGCTGTTTTATAAAGTAATTGGTTCTTAATGTGAATATCTTGAACTTTGTTAAGGATACTGTCCTGTATTAAACATGTAAAATAATATTTGTCTAAGTAGAGATTGCAAAAAAAAAAAAGAGAAAAAAAAATTAAGGAAAGATTGCTCCAGACAGGAGTTTATTCATGTCTGAAGATCTGTTGTAACTCAATAGCCAATTTGTTAATGATGTTGTACATTCAATAGAAGTTTTTTGAGGGAGGAGGCATTGTGTCCGAGGATTTGTATGTCTTTTGTGGTTGGCTATGTATGTTGTCCCATGTCTGTAAGACCAGAATAAACTGCTTCTTTCATTCATTCCATTCCCTGCTGAGATGTTTCTATGAATATCCACCCATGTCCCTTTGATTCCCTAAGCATGGAATCAACTTTTCAACTTTTCAAAAAAAAAAACAACAAAAACCCATTATTTCCTGTCTCCTGCCTTAATCCATAATATATGCAGGGTGCTTTTATGGGTTGGGATGGACTCAACAAACATGATTCGTTTTATTTATTTATTTTTCACATTTCTGAACCACCCGTCTCCCTCAAAGAGGGACATTGAATCATAAGTCTGGAAGGGACCTTGTTGTTGTTAGTTGCGAAGTCATGTCCTACACATCACGACCCCATGGACAATGTTCCTCCAGGCCTTCCTGTCCTCTACCATCTT
This sequence comes from Vipera latastei, assembly GCA_024294585.1. Lineage (NCBI taxonomy): Eukaryota > Metazoa > Chordata > Lepidosauria > Squamata > Viperidae > Vipera > Vipera latastei. The sequence goes on from CM044355.1 coordinate 4,278,284, forward strand.
CTGGAGTCCCTTTAAGCTCTCACCTACTGCTTCAGTGACTCCATCCAGCCACCTCCTTCTCCATCATCCCCTTCTTCTCTTGCCCTCAACCTTTCCCAGCATTAGGCTCTTCTCCAGTGAGTCCTTCCTTCTCATCAGGTGTATTTGAGTTTCAGCTTCAGGATCTGGCCTTCTAAAGAGCAGTCAGGGTTGATCTCCTCTAGGACTGACCGGTTTGATCGCCTTGCAGTCCAAGGGACTCGCAGGAGTCTTCTCCAGCACCATAGTTCAAAGGCCTCAATTCTTTGGTGCTCGGCCTTTCTTATGGTCCAACTTTCACTGCCATACATTGCAACTGGGAAGACCATAGCCTTGACTATACGCACTTTTGTTGACAGGGTGATGTCTCTGCTTTTTAGTGTGCTGTCTAGATTTCCCATGGCTTTCCTCCCCAGGAGCAAGCGTCTTTTAATTTCTTGGCTGCAGTCCCCATCTGCGGTGATCTTGGAGCCCAGGAAAATAAAATCTGTCACTACCTCCATTTCTTCCCCATGTATTGGCCAGGAATTGAGAGGGCCGGATGCCATGATCTCAGTTTTCTTAATGTTGAGTTTCAAGGAAGGGACCTTGGAAGTCTTCTATTCCAACTCCCTGCCTAAGGCAGAAGACATTATACCAGTGATGGCGGACCTTTTAGAGACCCAGTGCCCAAACCGCAACCCTAAACCCACTTATTTATCGCAAAGTGCCAGGGCCGTATCAGCATTGTGGTCCCCTCAGGGGTGGCTGGGCAGGGAGGTGCCTCTGAGTGCTGCCTCTGGCACACAAAACCCAGGGGCACAAAAATGGGCCACCGTACTGCAAGGCACAAAAACAGCCGCCACTGTGCCACGGGGTGCAGATACAAGATGCCGCACCACGCAAGAACGGGGCAGGCCTAGTGAGTCTCATGCAGGCACTAGCCTTGCCCCATTTGCAGTGCGCATGGCCCTGTGCGCACATGCCCATTTGCAGTGCTCATGTCCCCATGCGCACATGCATGCATGTAAAATGCTTCCCCCTCCTTTTTCTTCCAGTCCACCAATCCACGATGGTTGGTGACCTCTGCTCTACCACCTCTACTTGAGCTTGCTAGCCAGCCACTTCACCTCCTTTGTGTTGGGTGGGGCTTCTGCTCCGGGTGGTGGAGGCGGCCTGATCGATCTGCTGCTGCTGGTGGCGGTGGTGCATGCATGCCAACAGAGAAGGCTCTGAGTGCCACCTCTGGCACGCGTGCCATTGGTTCGCCACCACTGCCTTATACCATCCCAGTCAAATAGTTCCCCAGTCCATTCTTGACAATCTCCAGGGATGGGACATGCAATTTTTTGGGCGGCAAACTATTCCACTGATTAATCTGTCCCCACTGTCAGGAAATTTCTCCTTAATTCCAGGCTGGATTTCTCTTTGACAATTTTCCACCCATTGCTTGTTGTCTTGCCTGCAGGTGCTTTGTAGAATAGGTTGACCCCCGTCTCTTCTCTGGGACAGCCACTCAAGTAGTGGAAGACAGCTATGTTAAAATGTAAAATACGATATCACGTAAAGCATACAACATAAAAGTTAACAAAAAATAGGAAAAGGCAGGAGTGATTAAGTATTATTAAAAATATATATATATGAGTCATAGTGGCGCAGTGTTTAGAATGCAGTACTGCAGGCTATTTCTGCTGACTGCCAGCAGTTTGGCAGTTCGATTCTCACCGGATCAAGGTTGACTCAGCCAACACTCACTCAGTCAATTCAGATCTTCACCCCAGTCATAGACCAGCATAAACAACCCATTGTTCATCAGTTAAGGAAGGGATTTGTCCTAATACAGGTAAGTCCTCGAACTTACGAACAGCCCCATTACACTTATAAGTCATGAAGGTCACAAAGCAGACTGTTACGTGACCTGACTTTACAGCCACTTTTGTTATGGTGTTAAGTAAACACAGAACTCGTATAAAGTGACTACAGCAGTTGTTAAGTGAAGGCAGAGGATGTTGAGCAAGCCCATTGTTTGCTACGGGGAGTTGTTGCCAGAAAATTGGAAGTAAGGGAGAGTTTTCAGCCAAAACATTGTAAATCACAGTCACAGGCCTGTGAGATGCTGAAAACATCAGTAAAGGTGAACCAGTTGCTACTCACCCAAAATGCAATCCTGTGGTTGTGTGTATGGATTAGGTTGTGACAACTTCAGAACCAAATCTTTTGGATGGTCCATTGTAACTTTGAAGGATCGCTAAACCACCTATTGTAAGATGACACCTACCTGTGCTTAAACAAAAGCTGGGGCTTGGAGCATATGACAAAAACTCTTGTTTAAGGTTAAGCATTTCTTTCATACATGTCAGCCTTCCAGTGGGAACCACGAGAACTGCCTATAAACCAACCTGACTTTCACATTTGAAGAACGTTGTAAGTATTTAATCTTGGCTGCTTGGGAAAATTCCTTTAATAAAGAGGCAGGTTCGAATAATTTCTGACTTACCTTTTCAAGGGGAAAATGGATAACACCCTAAGTGCCAGGTAAGATCAAAACTGTTTGCTTGAAACAGAGGGATAGAATCAAGAGCACGTGAAGTGTTAATACCACGTTACAATGCCTTGGTAAGGCCACACTTGGATTACGGCATCCAGTTTTGGTCACCACGATGTAAAGATGTTGAGACTCTAGAAAGAGCACAGAGAAGAGCAACAAGGAGGATCAGGGGACTGGAGGTTAAAACATATAAGGAACGGTTGCTGGAATTGGGGATGTCAAGTTTAACGAAGAGAAGGACGAGGGGGGACATGATAGCCGTCTTCCAGTATCCCAAAGAAGAGGCAGTCAAGCTATTCTCCAAAGCCCCTGAAGGCAAGACAAGAAGACACAGATGGAAACTAAATCAGGGAGAGAAGCAAACTGGAACTAAGGAGAAACTTCCTGACAGTGAGAACAATTAATCAGTGGAACAGCTTGCCTCCATAAGCGGTGAATGCTCCAACACTGGAAGTTTTTAATAAGAGACTGGACAGCCATTTGTCTGAATGATCAGATGGTTGGAGGCTAAAATGTGTGAAGAACGGTTACAGGAATTGGGTATGTCTAGTCTAGTGGAAAGAAAACAGAGGGGTGACATGATAGCAGCGTTCCAACATCTCAGGGGCTGACCCAAAGAAGAGGGAGTCAAGCTATCTTCAAAAGCCCCTGAAGGCAGGACAAGAAGCAACAGATGGAAACTAATCAAGGAGAGAAGCAACCTAGAACTAAGGAGAAACTTCCTGAAACTTAGAACAATTAACCAGTGGAACAACCTGCCTCCAGAAGTTTTGAATGCTCCAACACTGAAAATTTTTAAGAAGAGACTGGACAACCATTTGTCTGAAATGGTACAGGGTTTCCTGCCTGAGGAGGGGGTTTAGATTTTAGATTTAGATTTTATTAGATTTATATACCGCCCTTTCCCGAAGGACTCAGGGCGGTTTACAGGGCATTTTAAAATCATATCAATATAAAATACAAAGTTAAAAGAGAATTAAAAGATTAAATTATCCCTGAAAATAAAACCCCAGTTAAAATTCTCAGCCTGGGTCAGAGAGCTCAAAGAGCCAAGTCTTCAGGTCCCGGCGGAATAAGCGTAGGTCAGGGGCAGTGCTGAGCTCCACGGGCAGCTGGTTCCAGATGGTAGGCGCACCCACAGAAAAGGCCCTCTCCCTGGGTGTTATCCGCCAGCAATCTCTTACCGGCGGCACCCTGAGAAGACCCTCCCTGTGGGAGCGCACTGGACGGAGGGAACTTGATGCCGGCAGCAGGTGTTCCCTCAAATATCCCGGACCCAAGCCATTTAGGGCTTTATAGGTCATCACCAGCACTTTGAATCTCACCCGGAGGGCAACCGGAAGCCAATGCAGCTCACGGAGTAGAGGTGTTACATGGGAGTATTGGGAAACCCCCATCACAACTCGCGCGGCCGCATTCTGCACCAGTTGTAGTCTCCGAATGGTTCTCAAGGGCAGTCCCATGTAGAGAGCATTGCAGTAGTCAATGGTTGGACCAGATAACCTCCAAGGTCCCTTCCAACATTATATTATTATTATTATTATTATTATTATTATTATTATTATTATTATTATTGTTGTTGTTGTTGTTGTTGTTGTTGTTGTTGTTATTGTTATTGTTGTTGTTGTTATTGTTATTATTATTATTATTATTATTATTATTATTATTATTATTATTATTATTATTATTATTATTATTATTATTATTATTATTGAAAATGGGCTTCTTTCTAGTGTGTTCCGAGAAAACCAGGATCCATAATCTGAAGAGTTAACAACTGTGGTTTTTTTTAATATCAAGTGGATACCCAAATATTGTGTTAAAATACCCTCAAATCTTTCCATGCAAAATGTCCGTGCAAAATGTCTTTCAATTCAGCCATGATATTTGTCTGCAGTTGCTCTTGCCTTCCCTCATACATTATTTTAATCAAGGCAATGGTCTTTGCAAGAGAAACATGTAGATGATGGTGGTGAAGGAATTCTATGTCATGTTATATTCATCTCTATTAGAAACACATTCATAATTGACCTTGAATTTAACTCTTTCGGTCGCCATTCTTTTATTATCAGTCGAGAAAACTTGACATAAGCGCAAGCAACAGAGCTGTGCAATATGTAAATATTGCAGCGGTTGGGCCAAGGAAACAAACATCCAAAATATCTGGCTTGTTATTTTGAAATGAGATGAATTTCAATCTTATTTTACCACATACCTTCAGGAACTTCTCTTAATCTTTAAGACCACTATGGAATTTTCCCCAGCTTATTTCCACCCACCCCCCGTCCTTCTTGGCTTAGAGCTGGTTTAATTTCTTGGCTGGTTTAAGAGGGAATACATTTTTTTTCCCTAAATATCTTTCAACATTGCCAGGTTTATAGTGAGGGATGTCCAACTTTGGCAACTTTAAGACTTATAGAATAGAATAGAATAGAATAGAATAGAATAGAATAGAATAGAATAGGATAGGATAGGATAGGATAGGATAGGATAGGATAGGATAGAATAGAATAGAATAGAATAGAATAGAATAGAATAGAATAGAATAGAATAGAATAGAATAGAATAGAATAGAATAGAATATGGAATGGAATGGAATGGAATGGAATGGAATGGAATGGAATGGAATGAAATAATAGAATAGAATAGAATAGAATAGAATAGAATAGAATAGAATAGAATAGAATAGAATAGAATAGAACAGAACAGAACAGAACAGAACAGAACAGAACAGAACAGAATAGAATAGAATAGAATAGAAAATATGGAGTGGAATAGAATAGAGCTGGAAGGGACCTTGGAGGTCTTCTAGTCTGGCCCCCTGCTCAAGCAGGAGAACCTAAAGCATCTCAGACAGGTGATTGTCCGGTCTCTTCTTAAAATCCTCCAGTGACGGAGTGCCCACAATTTCTGGAGGCAAGCTATTCTACTAATTGGCTGGGGAAATCTGGGAGTTGAGGTCCACAAGTCTTAAAGTCACCAAGGTTAGACACCCCTGGTTATAACTGTAGCTGGGAGTGATCCAGCAATATCTGAGGACATGTGATCACCTCCATTGTTCTTGAATCCAGGTGCCAGACTAAACTACATTTTACAGTTAAATCTTTTCCTAGGTCCTTCTCTCTTTCATAGAATCATAGACTTGGAAGTAACCTTGGAGGTCTTCAAGTCCAATGGGCCTGCCCAAGACATGAGTCCTTAGTCTAACCTGCACAAATGGTTGTCCTATCTTTTCTTGAAAACCTCCATTGATGGAGCATCTACAACTCCAGGAGGCAGGCTATTCTATTGATTAATCATTCCCATTGTCAGGAAATTCCTTTTTATTTCCAGGTTGAATCTCCCTCTGAAGAGATGCCACTTACTGCTTCTTCTCCTGTCCTCAGGTGTTTTGGAGAATTAGTCAAAACCCTCTTTCCTGTGGAAACCCTTCAAGGATTGCAAGATGCTATCATGTTTCCCTTAAGTCTTTTCTTTGTTAGACTAATCATGTTAGACTAATGAACAGCTTCTGTTTTTCCCCCAAAATAAGTCTGGGTCTTATTTTATTTTATTTTATTTTATTTTATTTTATTTTATTGCCTCCAAAAGAGGCACCAGGTCATATTTTCGGGGTAGGCCTTACCTCACCTCCGGCACAGACAGCCCCACCCAGCTAGACCGCTTCTTCTGGGTCTGAAGTTCTGCAGCTGCATTTGGGCCTGCATTTTGCAGTCAGGCCTTTCCAGAAGGCCTAAGCAGCTGAGTACCAAGCTATGGATTCAATCCATAGCTCAGTGCTCAGCTGCAGATCTCTTGCAGAACCGAGCTGCGGACTGAATCCATAATTTGGTTCTTGGCTGCAGAGGTCTTCCTGAAAAGCCTGTGACTGAAAAATGCAGGCCTGGCTGCAGAAGAGGCCTCAGAAAAATTGGGCCGGTGAGGAGAGGCCTGGCTGTGAGGTAAGCAGGTGCAGGGCGCATGGGGCAGATCCACCCACCCACCTCGGCCCTAGCTTGATTGATAGGTGTGCGCCTCGCCCCAAAACTAGGGCTTATTTTAGGGGTAGGGCTTATATTAGGCCCACCCCCAAAAGTCAAGCTAGGGCTTATTGTTGGTGTAGGCCTTACCTTTGTGGAAACATGGTACCTTAGCTGTTCATTATTTTGTATCCTTCTCTTTAGCTACTCTATTTTCCCCAAAATAAGACCCAATTGGAAAATAAGCCCTAGCGTGATTTTTCAGGATGCTCGTAATATAAGCCCTACCCCCCACCCCCAAAATAAGACCCAGTTAAGGTCCTCAGCCAGGTGGACACATTTAGTACCATATTTCTCCGAAAATAAGGCCTAACTGGAAAATAAGTCCTAATATGTCTTTTGGAAGAAAAATAATAATATAAAACCCTGTCTTATTTTCAGGGAAACACAAGTCATGTACAGAGAACAATAGAGTAGAATAGAATAGAATAGAATAGAATAGAATAGAATAGAATAGAATAGAATAGAATAGAATAGAATAGAATAGAATGCAATTAACCTGTGGAACAGCTTGCCACCAGAAATCGTGGGTGCTCTATCATTGGAGATTTTAAAGAAGAGACTAGACAGTTAGTTGTTTGAGTTGAACTACCAAATAACAGGCAGCTGGTAGTCAGCAGAAGAAGGAAGGAAGGAAGGAAGGAAGGAAGGAAGGAAGGAAGGAAGGAAGGAAGGGAGGGAGGGAGAGAGAGAGGGAAGGAGAAAGACATAAAAAGAAAGAAAGAAAGAAAGAAAGAAAGAAAGAAAGAAAGAAAGAAAGAAAGAAAGAAAGAAAGAAAGAAAGAAAAAAGAAAAAAGAAAGAAAGAAAGAAAGAAAGAAAGAAAGAAAGAAAGAAAGAAAGAAAGAAAGAGAAAAAGCAATAGCAACAGCACTTAGACTTAAATACCTCTTCACAGTGCTTTACAGCCCTCTCTCAGCGGTTTACAGAATCAGCCTGTTAACCCCAGCAATCTGGGTCCTCATTTTTCTGACCTTGGAAGGATGGAATGCTGAGTCAACCTTGAGCCGGTCAGGGTCGAACTTCTAGCAGTGGGCAGAATTAGCCTGCAATACTGCATCCTAGTTGGGAAGCTACAACATGATCTGCTGCACAAAAGCCCAACAGGGTGGAAAACCCATCAGCACCTCAACCCACAGGGCTTGGCAATGCTCTGCTGATTTGATACAATCAGGTGGATTCCAGCTCTGATGGAGGGAAGCACCAACTTGACATTAAAATTGGTTTTAATTTATTCAGGTTTTAAGGTAGATACAATTTTTGTTTAATGTCTGTAAGCTACCCAGAGTTACCTCATGGTAGGATGGAAGGCCAATACATTAAATAAGTAAGTAAGTAACAAAGATGATCAGGGGACTGGAGGCTAAAACATATCAGGAACGGTTGCTGGAATTGGGTATCTCTAGTTTAATGAAGAGAAGGACGAGGGGAGACAGGATAGCAGCCTTCCAGTATCTCAGGGGCTGCCCCAAAGAAGAGGGAGTCAAGCTATTCTCCAAAGTGCCTGAAGGCAGGCAAGAAGCAACAGATGGAAACTCACCAAAGAGAGAAGCAACCTGGAACTTAGGAGGAATTTTCTGAAAGTTAGAACAATTAATCAGTGGAACAACCTGCCTCTAGAAGCTGTGAATGCTCCAACACTGGAGCAACTCTTTAAGAAGAGGCTGGAAAGTTTAAACGATAAAGGAGAGTCAAGTAACTTTTTTCTACTGAAGGTGGATTCCTAGTGGCCCCATGTCCATGTCCACAGAGTTTCCTTGGTAGAAATATGGAAGTGGTTAGTAAGTGATTTGCATTGGGAAGGAAGGAAGGAAGGAAGGAAGGAAGGAAGGAAGGAAGGAAGGAAGGAAGGAAGGAAGGAAGGAAGGAAGGAAGGAAGGAAAGATCAAACTATTTTCCAAAGCACCAGAAGGTAAGACAAGAAAAAATGGATGGAAACTAACCAAGGAGAGAAGCAACCTAAAACTAAGGAGAAATTTCCTAATGATGAGAACAATCAACCAATGGAATAGATTTCCTTCAGACATTGTGAGTGCTCCATCACTAGAGATTTTTAAGAAGAGATTGGACAGCCATTTGTCTGAAATGGTATAGGGCAGGGATGGCAAAACTTTTAGAGACTTAGTGCCCAAACTTTATTTATTTATTTATTTATTTATTTATATTTATATTTAAATTGCAACCCAAAACGCACTTATGTATCATCAGGTGGCAGGTGGGCATGGCTGCAGTCGTAACGGCAGACTGGGTGGGACTAAAAAGTTCAATCAATCAATTCCAACTTTGTGAGATTTTTTTTCCAGCGAAAAGTTGAAATTGATTGATTGATTAACCTTTTGGGGTTTTTTTGCACACAGCAGTGGAGGCCTAAAGCAAAAAGGTTTTATAAAACCCAGCTGAAGGTCTAAGACTGGGGCGATGGCGCGTGTGCCCACAGAGAGGGCTCTGCATGCCACCTGTGGCATGCGTGCCATAGGTTTGCCACCATGGGTATAGGGTCTCATGCCTGACTAAATGACCTCCAAGGTCCCTTCCAACATCATCATCATCATCATCATCATCATCATCATCATTATTATTATTATTATTATTATTATTATTATTATTATTATTATTATTAAAAGCTTTTATTCATAAAACGTGAAACTCAGTCACCTGAACACTCAAATTGACTGGCACTAATGGTTGACATGGGTTGCTGCCAGCATCCTAGGTATCAGCCAGGTATCTCCTTAAAATGCACGATGTTCCGAGTAGCGCAGTTTTTTGTAGCTTTGCTGGAGTCATTGCAGGAAGCTGCAATTTCTTGATGTGTTTTGTAAAGTTTTTGGATATAGTTCCCAGTGCCCCGATGACAATGGGTGTCACTGTTACGCGTTTCATCCACAATCGCGCAGTTTCGATGGCCAGGTCGCGGTATTTCGTAATTTTTTCCAGTTCTTTTTCTTCGACTCTGGCATCTTATGGTACAGCGATATCAATCAACTGTACGCTTCGTTTCTCTATGACTGTGATATCTGGCGTGTTGTGTTCCAAATGGCGATCTGTCTGTATTCGGAAGTCCCACAAGATCTTCACCCTCTCATTCTCGACAACTTTTTCCACCCTATGTTCCCATGACTTTTCGGACACAGGCAAGTCGTATTTTTTACACAAAGCCCAGTGGATTAGTTTAGCGACTCGGTCGTGTCTAGCTTTGTAAACAGTTTGCGCGATTTTGCTCCACTCACATATTAAATGTGAAACAGTTTCAACTTTGTCATTGCAAAGTCGGCAATTTGGATTGTCAGTAGATTTTTGTATCTTCGCTTTCATGGCATTAGTTTGTAGTGCTTGTTCTTGAGCAGCCAGTATTAAGCCTTCCGTTTCTTGCTTGATGGTTCCCACCTTAAGCCATGCCCATGTCAAGTTGTTATCACATTTCCCTTTATTATTACTATTACTATTATTATTATTATTATTATTATTATTATTATTATTAACAATAATAACAATAACAATAACAATAATAAACTGCATCATGCATACGTGCATACGTGCATACATGCATACATAAAATTCAGCTCAACGTTGCAAGAAACTGAAGGGAAGCTAACCAGAGCATGAAACAGTATGGCCCAGAGTCTTTATACCTAGGAATGGAAACAGCTGGGGTACCAGGCTGAAGATATTGTTTTGGTGATGTTCCAACAATAACAATAACAATAACAGGAAGAAGAAGAAGAAGAAGAAGAAGAAGAAGAAGAAGAAGAAGAAGAAGAAGAAGAAGAAGAAGAAGAAGAAGAAGAAGAAGAAGAAGAAGAAGAAGAAGAAGAAGAAGAAGAAGAAGAAGAAGAAGAAGTTGGAAGGGACCTTGGAGGTCATCCGTCCATCTAGTCCAACCCCCTGCTCAGGCAGGAAACCCTATACCATTTCAGACAAATGGCTGTCCAGTCTCTTCTTAAAAACCTCCAGTGTTGGAGCATTCACAGCTTCTGGTGGCAGGTTGTTCCACTGGTTAATTGTTCTAACTGTCAGGACATTTCTCCTTAGTTCTAGGTTGCTTCTCTCCTTGATTAGTTTCCATCTGTTGCTTCTTGTCCTGCTTTCGGGTGCTTTTGGAGAATAGCTTGACTCCCTCTTCTTTGGGGCAGCCCCTGAGATATTGGAACACTGCTATCCTGTCACCCCTCACCTTTCTCTTCCTTAAACTAGACATACCCAATTTCAACAACCGTTCCCTATATGTTTTAGCCTCCAGTCCCCCAATCATCTTTGTTGCTCTTCTCTGTACTCTTTCTAGAGTCTCGACATCTTTTTTACATTGTGGTGACCATAACTGGTTGCAGTCTTTTTTCACTTAATCCAGATTCCTAAACTTTCTCACAGAGTGCTACCTCCCCACCACCTCCACCACACACAGAACAGGCATTTAACAACCGGCACTTAAGGAGTGAGTGTAACATGTAGCCCGGCTCTAAATCTTGGCCAAACGGAAGCCTGGCTGGCCTGTTATTTCTCCACGCTTTATCAGGATGTCAAATGCCGTTGACCGAGGGGAATGTTTATTTGCTGAGTCCAGTCCATGGAAAAGTCCATTATATTGTAGGCCATTCGATGAACTACCCAGCGAAAAGATTTCTTGGTTTTATTGTTCTTTTGATAAGGCTGTAAAATCTGGAACTTCTGCATTGACATTTCCTCAATTGTTGAGGCCGTATATAAAGGCGTGTGGCCAGCTCCCTCTGATAAAGGGAACAAAATTTAGACAGGCTTGATTGCCGTATTCAGGGGTTTGATGAAAAGAGCCGAACGCAGCACAGAACTGGGTTAGCGGGCAGAAAGAAAGGACACGAGCCATGCATTGGTCTCTCGGCCTGCCATAACTTAGACCTTTAATAGCGTCCATTTATCTAATGCTGGCAGTTTCCTTAAAGTTTCCCACAGATATACAGCCACCGGTTGGCTTTAAAAATCACCCTGACAGACCTTTTAAAAAGAACAGTGGAGGCCATAAGCAGCCGAGCGTCTAAAATGAAAGCACTTTTTCAATAATGTTTTTTTTTACAGCTGTTTTTAAGGAGATCCCTAAAAGTTGTGTTTAGGTCTGTGTCGGGGCGTACGACTGTACGAAACGGTCTTGGCTTTCACTCAAAAAAAAAGGATGTCATAATGCAAAGGGACGTAGTTTCCCACATTGTGGGGAAGAGACACAATGTGTTCCTTATTTATTATTTTACCTTGAGCTTCTCCTCTCCTCTCTTCTCTTCTCCTCTCCCCTCTCCTCTACTTTACTCCACTCTCCTCACCTCACCTCCCTTCACCTCTCCTCTCCCCTCCCCTCCCCTCCCCTCCTCTCCTCACCTCCCTTCACTTCTCCCCTCCCCTCCCCTCTCCAATCCTCCCCTCCCCTCCTCTCCTGTCCTTTCATCTACTCCCTTCTCCTCTCCTCACCTCACCCCACCTCACCTCACCTCCCTTCACCTCCCCTCACCTCTCCCATCCTCTCCTCTCCCTCCATACCTCTCCTCCTCCCCTCCCCTCTCCCCTCCTCTCCTCTCCTCTCCTCACCTCCCTTCACTTCTCCCCTCCCCTCTCCAATCCTCCCCTCCCCTCCTCTCCTGTCCTTTCATCTCCTCCCTTCTCCTCTCCTCTCCTCACCTCACCCCACCTCACCTCCCTTCACCTCTCTCCTCCCCTCCCTTCTCCCCTCCTCTCCTCTCCCTCCATCCCTCTCCTCCCCTCCCCTCTCCTCCCCTCTCCTCTCCCCTCCTCTCCTCTCCTCACCTCCCTTCACCTCTCCTCTCCCCCTCCCCTCTCCAATCCTTTCCTCTCCTCCCCTCCTCCCTTCCTCCCCTCCCCTCCCCTCCCCTCTCCTCTCCTTTCCCCTCCTCTCCTCCCCTCCCTTCACCTTTCCTTTCCCCTCCCCTCTCCAATCCTCTCCTCCCCTCCTCTCCTCTCCTCTCCTTTCCTCTCCTCTCCTCTCCTCTCCTCTCCTTTCATCTCCTCCCTTCCCCTCTCCTCCTCTCCTCACCTCACCTCCCTTCACCTTTCTCCTCCCCTCTCCTCTCTTTTCCTCCCCTCCCCTCCCCTCCCCACTCCTCTTCTCTCCTCTCCTCTCACCTCACCTCCCTTCACCTCTTCCCTCTCCGCCCCTCCCCTCCTCTCCTCCCCTCCCCTCTCCTGCACTCCACTCCACTCCATTTATTTTTCTGTTCCATTCCATTCCAATCCATATTTCCTATCCTATCCTATCCTATCCTACATATAGCACAATGATTGTAGCTGCTGCCCTGACATTATTTTTTTAACCTCTCTGTGGCTGCCCCTGCCTCCCGTATCATTACCGTGGCCCCTAGAAGACCTACATCTGTTCAGTTTATTCAGAAACATTTTGATTTTAAGTCAAATCTGCTTAAGGTTTGAGACAAGTGACCATAATGTGCCCAATTGTCAAGGTGAGTCTAAGTAACCGGATGGGGATTTTCTGCCGAGAGAGCTCGGCTTCCATTTGGACTGACTGTGTTTTTAATGGATTTTTTCTGAAACGAAGGAGAGTTTGTATACTTTTAAGCCTCCACTATGCAAATGTGAGGGAGACTGTCAAGCTGAGTAAAGGTTTCGTACTCGCGAGCACACCTGATCCCACCTAATGAGCTTGTGGACCGCTGCACACCGCTAACTGTCCACAGAGCAGTTGCACCAACGCGCTCCATCAGCCTGCTCACAACATTGCACCGCACCCCCACCCCCCCGCGTCTCTGTTAAATTAACTCAGCATGGATCACAGAGTTTCAAATGTCAGCTTTTAAAACTCAGACAGGCATTTATAATGGGGTCGCATCGACAAAGGAGGATGTAAGGCCGCATACTGACTGTGGCAATTGGAATATAATCACAATCCGATTAAAGAGAGAGAGGGGGGGAATAGAGAGAGAGAAAGAGAGAGAGTGTGTGTGTGTGAGAGTGAGAGAGAAAGAGTGAGAGTATATGTATGTGTGTGTGAGAGAGAAAGAGATAGACAGAGTGAGAGAGAGAGAGAGTCTGAGACAGTATGTGTGAGAGAGAAACAAAGAGTGTGTGTGTGTGTTTGTGTGTCTGTGTGTGTGTGAGAGAGAGAGAGTGAGAGAGAGAGAGAAAGAGAGAATGTGTGATAGAGAAACGAAGAAAGAGAGAGAGAGTGTGGGTCTGTGTGTGTGTGTGTGTGAGAGAGAGAGAGAGAGTGAGAGAGAGAGAGAATGTGTGAGAGAGAAACAAAGAGAGAGAGTGTGTGTGTGTCTGTGTGTGTGAGAGAGAGAGAGAGTGTGAGAGAGAGAGAGAGAGTATGTGAGAGAGAGAAAAAGAGAGTGTGCGTGTGCGTGAATGTGTCTTTGTGTGTGCGTGTGTGTGTGTGTGAGAGAGAGAGAGAGAAAGAGAGAATGTGTGAGAGAAACAAAGAAAGAGAGAGAGAGAGTGTGTCTGTGTGTGTGAGAGAGTGAGAGAGAGAGAGAAAAAGAGTATGTGAGAGAGAGAGAAAAAGAGAGAGAGTGTGCGTGTGCGTGAATGTGTCTTTGTGTGTGTGTGTGTGTGTGTGTGTGTGTGTGAGAGAGAGAGAGAGAGAGAGAGAGAGAGAGAGAGAAAAGGAGAGAGCTTTACTGAATCTTCTTCTCATCCAAGCAAAATATTCATATTTTGAATAAGAATGCACTGTCCTGGAAAGAATGTACCTGTATACGGGGAGAAGGAATAAGTGAGAAAGGGTGTGCCACAAAAGCTATCGTGGGCTTGTTGATAATGGATTCAGTCATTTCAGAGGAAACATTGACAAGAGCAACTAAGATGATCCAAGGCCTGGAGAATAAAACCAACAAAGAACGGCTGCAGGACTTGAATTTGGCTAGTCTAAAGAAAAGAAGAAACAGCGGGGGACATGATAACAGTCTTCCATTGTCTGAGAGGCTGCCACAAGGAAGATGGGGTCACTTTGTTCACCAGAGCACCAGAGGGCAGGACGAGAAACAATGGTTGGAAACTGACCAAAGAGAGAAGCAACCTGAAATTAAGGAGAAACTTCCTGACAGTGAGGACAATCAACCAGTGGAACAGAAGTTGCCTCCAGAAATTGTGGGCGCTCTATCACTGGAGGCTTTTAAGAAGAGGCCGCTAGACAGTCACCTGTCTGAGATGGTACAGGCTCTTCTGCTTGAGTGGGGGGCTGGACTAGAAGACCTCCAAGGTCCCTTCCAGCTTCTATTCTATTCTATTCTATTCTATTCTATTCTATTCTATTCTATTCTATTCTATTCTATTCTATTCTATTCTATTCTATTCTATTCTATTCTATTCTATTCTATTCTATTCTATTCTATTCTATTCTGAAAGGCTTCACACAAAGCCTGCCCTGTTGATTGATTCTCTTCATTTGCCAGCACTAGAAGAGAATAGAACTGGAACACTAGACCCTACCCAACAAAATCAATCTATTGGAATAGAGCTGAAAGGGACCTCAGAGGTCTTCTAGTCCAGCCCCCTCCTCAAGCAGGGGACCCTATGCCATTTCAGACAAGTGGCTGTCCAGCCTATTCTTAAAAACCTCCAGTGATGAAGCACCCACAACTTCTGGAGGCAAGCTGTTCCACTGGTTAATTGTCCTCCCTGTTAGGAAGTTTCTCCTTAATTCCAGGTTGCTTCTCTCCTTGATTGGTTTCCATCCATTGTTTCTTGTCTTGCCTTCATTCATAAAGCCAACTGTATCCCTTCTGCCCCTCCTAGTGCCAACTAAGGTTCTCTTCCAAACACCTAAGAATTTCCCCCCCCCCCTACTATTCAGTCATATCTAATTCTGAAAAATTACCTGGACAGGTTGCTGCAGTTTACTTGGCAAGTTTTCCAGCAGTCGTGTGCCATTGCCTCCTTCTCAGGGCTGACTGAAAGTGACTGGCCCAAGGTCACCCAGCTAAATTTGTGCCTAACATGGGACTAGCTCCAAATTATTAGGTTTAGCTAAGTTTTGCGGAAACAAATAAAAATGCAATATTGGTTTCTCCGCTCTTGTTTTGTACTTTCAGACAGATTTTTTTTAAATCACATATTAATATTCTTTCAAATATTCATTATTTTTTTTTACTAGACACTCCAGTGTTTTGTTTTGTTTTTAACAGCGAATAAAGCATTTAGAATTATATACTACACTGGGTTGGAAATTAATGTCCGGACAATGCAAATGGATATTGAACGCTTTTTTGATTTGCTAAAAGGTTGATATTACGAAGCTGGAAGGATTATGACTTCCCGTCAGCTGTGACATGCTTTGACGATCTCATCTTTCTTTTTGTGTGTGAATAAACAGTCCACCCTCAGGAGTCTAATTTCTACAATTTCTAAAAATTGAGATTGCAAATATGAGCTCCTATCTTTACTTTTCTCTTTGTCCTGTCAAATGAACACATTTTGCCCTAAACAGAATAATTGCAAAACATCCTCCTCTTTCTTCTTCTTCTTCTTCTTCTTCTTCTTCTTCTTCTTCTTCTTCTTCTTCTTCTTCTTCTTCTTCTTCTTCTTCTTCTTCTTCTTCTTCTTCTTCTTCTTCTTCTTCTTCTTCTTCTTCTTCTTCTTCTTCCTCTTCTTCTTCCTCTTCTTCTTCCTCCTCCTCCTCCTCCTCTGCTTCTCCTCTTCCTCCTCCTCCTTCTCTTCCTCTTCCTCCTCTTCCTTCCCCTCCTTTTCTTCCTCCTCTTCCTCTTCCTCCTCCTCTGCTTCTCCTCTTCCTCCTCCTCCTTCTCTTCCTCCTCTTCCTCTTCCTCCTCCTCCTTTTCTTCTCCTTCTGTCTTCTTCCTCCTCCTCTGCTTCCCCTCTTCTTCCTCTTCCTCCTCCTCCTCTTCCTTCTCCTTCTTGTCTTCTTCCTCCTCCTCCTCCTCTGCTTCCCTCCTCTTCCTCTTCCTCCTCCTCCTCCTCTTCCTTCTCCTTCTTGTCTTCTTCCTCCTCCTCTGCTTCCCCTCCTCTTCCTCTTCCTCTCCTCCTCCTCTCTCCTTCTCCTTCTTGTCTTCTTCCTCCTCCTCCTCCTCTGCTTCCCTTCCTCTTCCTCTTCCTCCTCCTCCTTTTCCTTCTCCTTCTTGTCTTCTTCCTCCTCCTCCTCCTCTGCTTCCCCTCCTCTTCCTCTTCCTCCTCCTCCTCCTCTTCCTTCTCCTTCTTGTCTTCTTCCTCCTCCTCCTCCTCTGCTTCTCCTCTTCCTCCTCTTCCTCCTCCTCTTCCTCTTCCTCCTCTTCCTTCCCTCCTTTTCTTCCTCCTCTTCCTCTTCCTCCTCCTCTTCCTCCTCCTCCTCCTCATTATCACCATCCCAAATCATAATATCGTAGGATGAAAATCTCTTCCTTGAAGATTATGGGATGCAGCCTGTCTGGAGGTAGTCCTCAACAGACGTCCATTGGTTTACTGACAATTCAAAGCCGCAACGGCACCAAAAACAGTGACTTACAACCCTTTCTTACACTTATGACCGTTGCAGCATCCCCTATGATCACGTAGTCAAAATTCGGACACTGTGGCGGGGCAGGTGCATGCAAAGTTGGCCAGACGACAGACGGGCACCAGTGCCACACCTTTCAAACATGAGTGTGACATTGATGTGGGGTTGACGCCACGATGCCACGTGCACCCTCTCTCTGACTTCAAGGCCCCCTCTCCACAGATGCATATGGAGAGAATTCTTGCAGAGAGAAAGATCCCTAGAAAATACACACGCAAATAATAGGCACCCCAAAATAACAAATGAAGCCAAGCACCCAGGCCAGAAAGAAATTCCAAATAAGTTCTAAAACGCCTTAAGAATGAGGAGGAAAAACTGCATTCTTCTTCCTCATTCTCCAGGCATTCTTCATTCTCTATTTGTCCTAAGAAAATCAAGATCACGTGAAGTTCTAGTACCACTTTACAAAGCCTTGGTAACACCATACTTGGTGTACTGCGTCCAGGTCTGGTTACCACCTGGATCACCTGAAGTGTTAATACCACTTTACAAGGCCTTGGTAAGGCCACACTCAGAATACTACATCTAGCTTTGGTCACCACGATATAAAAAAGACGTTGAGACTCTGGAAAGAGTGCAGAGAAGAGCAACAAAGAGGATCAGGGGACTGGAGGCTAAAACATATAAAGGAACGGTTGCTGGAATTGGGTATATGTAGTTTAATGAAGAGAAGGGTGAGGGGGGACATGATAGCAGTCTTCCAGTATCTGAGGGGTTGCCCCAAAGAAGAGGGAGTCAAGCCGTTCTCCAAAGCACCTGAAGGCAGGACAAGAAGCAACGGATGGAAACTAATCAAGGAGAGAAGCAACCTAGAACTAAGGAGAAACTTCCTGACACCTAGAGCAATTAACCAGTGGAACAACCTGCCTCCAGAAGTTGTGAATGCTCCAACACTGGAAGTTTTTAAGAAGAGACTGGACAACCATTTGCCTGAAATACTATAGGGTTTATTACCTGAGCAGGGGGTTGGACTAGAAGACCTCCAAGGTCCCTTCCAACTCTGTTATTCTGTCATTCTGCTCAAGTGGCAGAGGGGGTTGAAGTCACAGGAACTTTGAGTGAACGTACAAAAGAATTGTGTATGCCTAGTCTAGTGAAAGGAAAGACATAATAGCAATATTCCAATATCTAAGGGGCTGCCACGAAGAGGAGGGGGTCAACTTATTTCCCAAAGCACCAACAGGCAAGACAAACAACAATGGATGGAAACTAACCAAGGAGAGAAGCAACCTAGAACTAAGGAGAAACTTCCTGACAGTTAGAACAATTAAGCAGTGGAACATTTTGTCTTCAGAAGTTCTGGTGCTCCATCACTGAAGGCTTTCAAAAAGAGACTGGACGAATTTTTCCTATTGGGCATAACAAAAGAGAAATACCCTAAAGACGAGTTGTATTTGATGATTCACATTATTACAGCAGCAAGAATGTCATTTGCCCAGAATTGGAAAAAGGAGTGAAATCCCAGTAGAAAATGAGGTAATAAGGAATATTTGGGAATGCGCAGAAATGGATAAATTAACTTTGGAAATTAAAAATAAAGACCAATCAGGTTACTACAAAATTTGGAATAAATTTTATCTTTGGCGGGAACAAAAGGAAGGTCTCTATTAGAACTTATAGATTGGTTGATTGTTCTAAGTATTGTACTATATTTAATTGATTTGTATCTTAAGTGTATTTTATGTGTACATATATATATATGAATATTGTAGACAAGAAGGTATGTCAGTCCGTTTGTACCGTGTCCAATGTTTTAAATAATAAATTTAATAAAGTTAAAAAAAGAAAAAAAAGAGACTGGACAACCCTTTGTCTGAAATGATACAGAGTCTCCTGCTCGAGCAGAGGGTTGGACTAGATGACCTCCCAGGTCCCTATTATTATTATTATTCTATGTATGTTCTATGAATTCTTTTTCTTTGGAGGCAGGAAGAGAGAATTTAGATTTAGACATGGCCCTTGCTGGTTTCACAGTGCTTCCCCAGATTTTTGTGAAGTATCCCCTGGTTTCTGGACAGTGGTAGAATAGAGCAAAGCAAACACATCCAATTTAATAACAAGCCTTAACAGAGCCGCCATCTGAAATAAAGCCGGCATCTTCATCTTCAGTAAAAGAAAACATCTTCCCACTCCATGTAATCATATTGATTTTTTGTTGTTTTTTTTGCTCTTCTCATCTATTTTATGAGCAACTGTCTTTCCCATATGGGATAATGGCAATTTGGAGTATTACTCATCGTGAGTAGCTACAGAGCTTAATTGCTTGGAATGGGCCCAAATCATATAAAACAAATGCAGCTTATTCACTTACGCCGTCAAAGAGCACTCTAGCCTCTGGAGCCATAAATACATTTTTTAAAATAATAATAATAATAATAATAATAATAATAATAATAATAATAATAATAATAATAATACCTTGTAAAATCAAAGGAGCGATTTTACATGCGTGATTGCAGGAAGAAGAAAAAAAATCAATTCAAATCAGAATCCATATTTTATTAATTTTTTTTATAATCACAAATCCTTAATATTTTATCAGCAACGTGTTGTCTGGGTTCCGATATTTAGCTTACTAATGCATGTTAAACTCCTTTCTCTCTACCTCGTTTTTCTAGCCATTGATAAAATGTATCCCATGTTCCAAAGTATTCTGAATCTTCTTTCTCCTTCATTTCCAATGTAAGTCTGTCCATTTCTGCACAGTCTAAAATTTTCTTAATTATCTCTTCCTCCGCAGGTAATTCTTCATCTTTCCAACGTTGAGCAATACAATTCTTGCTGCCGTTAATACAGTACATGTAGCATTAAATATGCACATTCTTTCTCATAATTTCCTGCAGTTAATACCTCAGAGAAATAATTCTGGCTTAAAATCTACGTGTTTTTTTTTTTGTTTGTCATTTTCTCTAACCATATACGTATGGTTGACCAAAATCTTTTATTTATTTATTTATTTATTTATTTATTTATTTATTTATTTATTTATTTATTTATTTATTTATTTATTTATTTATTTTCCATTTATATCCCGCCCTTCTCCGAAGACTCAGGGCGGCTTACAAGCTTAGCAGTAGCCTTCATTCTATGTATATGCCTGCTTATTAGGGCTTTCACACCCACACCAAGCAGCATTATTACAAAGTCAGCTTAATTGCCCCCCAACAATCTGGGTCCTCATTTTACCTACCTCGGAAGGATGGAAGGCTGAGTCAACCTTGAGCCTGGTGGGATGCGAACCTGCACTAATGGCAGGCAGCTGGTGTTACTTAGGGAGGCATTAGCCCACTGCTCCACCAAGGCTCTTTGGGCATGTCCACCAAAGATGATAAAACATGCCTGGTTTTTGTCTACATTTCCAACAATTGCTAGACATATTTTTAAACGTTTCTGCTAATCTCACAGGTGGTAAGTGCCATCTGTAAAGCATTTTATATAAGCGGCTTCTTAAAAGCACCCACAACTTCTGGTGGCAAGCTGTTCCACTGGTAAATTGCTCTCACTGCTAGGAAGTTTCTCCTTAATTCCAGGCTGCTTCTCTCTTTGATCAGTTTCCATCCATTGTTTCTTGTTTTGCCTTCTGGTGCTTTGGAAGATGGGCTGACCCCCTCTTTTTTTTGTGGCAGCCCCTCAGATATTGGAAGATCGCTTTCATGTCCCCCCTCGTCCTTCTTTTTGCTAGACATACCCAATTGCTATCATCTACCCCCCTCCACTCCTTCTGGCCATGCCCAAATCCTGCAACCATTCTGAAAACAGACAATGAATCCGCATTTTCATCTTTTAATTTGTCCTTTCTCTCCACTTTCAGAAAAAAGAAAAAGAAAAACAACAACAACAAAAAGTTTTGCATTCTAGTCAGAAGCGTCAGAATGTTTGACTTGTCTAAATGTAATGATTAGATTCTGGGGGCTCTGAATTCTGGGGTCACATATAGAGATTAAGGGAATTGATCATTGCCTAGACATTTTCCATTAATCCATATTAATCGGTTTTGCTACAACTAGCTGTTAATGCACAAACACTTCCCCTGTCTCTTTTTTTTTTTCTCCTCCTCCTTGACTGACGCTCAGGTACTGAAGACTAAAACCTAGGAAGAAGGGCTGCGGGACTTGGGTTTGGCTAGTCTAAAGAAAAGAAGGAATAGGGGAGACATGATAGCAGCGTTCCAGTATCTGAGGGGCTGCCACAAAGAGGAGGGGGTCACATTATTCTCCAAAGCACCAGAGGGAAAGACAATGGTTGGAAACTGATCAAGGAGAAAAGCAACCTGGAATTAAGGAGAAACTTCCTAATGGGGAGGACAATTATTAATCAGTGGAACAGCTTGCCTTCAGACGTTCTGGATGCTCCATCATTGGAGGTTTTGAGAAGAGAAGAGAAGAGAAGAGAAGAGAAGAGAAGAGAAGAGAAGAGAAGAGAAGAGAAGAGAAGAGAAGAGAAGAGAAGAGAAGAGAAGAACTAGGGGTGACATGATAGCAGTCTTCCAATATCTCAGGGGCTGCCCCAAGGAAGAGGGAGTCAAGCTCTTCTCCAAAACACCTGAAGGCAGGACAAGAAGCAATGGATGGAAACTCGTCAAGGAGAGAAGCAACCTAGAACTAAGGAGAAACTTCCTGACAGTGAGAACAATTAACCAGTGGAACAACCTGCCTCCAGAAGCTGTGAATGCTCCAACACTGGAAGTTTTTAAGAAGAGACTGGACAGCCATTTGCCTGAAATGGTATAAGGTTTCCTGCCTGAGCAGGGGGTTGGACTAGATGACCTCCAAGGTCCCTTCCAACTTATTATTATTATTATTATAAGAGACTGGACAGCCATTTGTGTGGATTGGTATAGGGCAGGGGTCGGCAACCTGAAAAAGGAAAAGAGCCACTGGGAACCGGTTCCATCACACATAAAAAAAGTGGGAGCCGCGTGCGTGCGTCCATGCACGCGCATGCGCAAAAACATTTTGCGCATGCGCAAAACGGGCTTTTCTTGCGCATGCGTGGACGCACGCGGTTGCCATTTTTTTTATGTGTGATGGAACCGGTTCCCGGGTTTGCGCGACGGCAACGGCCCATTTGCAGAGCTACCGCCATTGGCAGCCTGCAAACGTGCCGCGGCAGCTTTCCCAACAAGTGGCGCCGCTGCCCGTTCGCGGCGGAGGTGCGCACGCACCTCTCCAAAGGTTTGGGGAGGTGCACGCGCACCTCCGCCCATTCGGAGAGGTGCGCGCACACCTCTCTAAACGGGCAGTGCCACTCTCCATTTGGAGAGGTGGCGCGCGCACCACTGCCCGTTCGAAGAGGTGCGCGCGCACCGGGCAGCTGGGAGCCGCAGGAGACGGCTGAAAGAGCCGCATGCGGCTCGGAGCCGTGGGTTGCCGACCCGTGGTATAGGGCAGTGGTGGCGAACCTATGGCATGCGTGCCAGAGGTGGCACTCAGAGCCCTCTCTGTTGGCACGCGCAGCAGTGCTGGCAGCAGCAGGTCCATCAGGCCACCACCGCCACCCAGAGAAGGAGCCCCGCCCAGCACAAAGGAGGTGAAGTGGCCACCTAGCAAGCTCAAGTAGAGGTGGTAGAGCAGAGGTCACCAACCATTGTCGATTGGTGGACTGGAAGAAAAGGGAGGGGGAAGCCTTTTGCGTGCATGCGTGCACGGGGCCGTGAGCATGCACACACTGCAAATGGGGCGGGGCTAGTGCCTGCATGATACTCACTAGCCCTGCCCTGTTTTTGCGTAGTGCAGCGCCTTGTACCAGCGCCTTGCAGCACGGTGGCCCATTTTTGCGACCCTGGCACTTTGCAATAAATAAATGGGTTTTGGGGTTGTCGTTTGGACACTCGGTCTCTAAAAGGTTCACCATCACTGTTATAGGGCAGGGCTTTTCAACCAGTGCACCTGTGGTACATTGGCACCTGGCAGGTGGGACGCGACCATCCTAGAAAAGTGGTAGTGGGGGAGGGGAATGAGTTGAACTGGTGGCAGCACCGCACAAGCCTGAGCGAGAGACGGCTGGAGCTGCAGGGCTTTCAGGGCTCAGTGAAAAGCGCCAGAATCAGCGCGAGGATCCAGCTGGAGCTCGGTGCAGATCCTGGCGCTTCTGCTGAGCCCAGAAAGAAGCGCCGATCAGCTGAAATGTTGCAGCATCTCCAGGTTCTTGTAATTTACATTCAGATGCTTGGCAACTGATTTGTATTTATGACGGTCACTGTCCCAGGGTCATGTGAAGTGACCAAAACCTGCTGCAACCACCCAGCAGAGGGGGGGAATAAAGACCAAACACTCCCCCACCCCTCCCCCACTGCCAATCTGAGGGAGGGAGGGAGGGAGGGAGGGAGGAAGGAAGGAGAGGAGGGAGGGATACAACCTAATCAAGGAGAGGAGCAACCTGGGATTAAGGAGAAACTTCCTAACAGTGAGGACAATTAACCAGTGGTTAATTCTCTTTCTTCTCACCTCCGCCTTCTCTGATAGACAGGGACAAATACAGATCCTACATGATAATATAGCCTTGACTATACTTCTCTAGACTTGCTAAACCCAAATCCTGCAACCGTTCTTCATACGTTTTAGTCTCCAGGCCTTTAATCATCTTAGTTACTCTTCTTTGCACATTTTCAATCCCTCAATCAATCAATCTGATTATAGCTGGAAGGGACCCTTGGAGGTCTTCTAGTCCAGCCCTCTGCTCAAGCAGGAGACCCTGTACCATTTCAATCAATCAATCAATCAATCAATCAATCAATCAATCAATCAGAGTAAAGCTGGAAGGGACCTTGGAGGTCTTCTAGTCCAGCCCCCTGCTCAAGCAGGAGACCCTGTATCATTTCAATCAATCAATCAATCAATCAGAGTAAAGCTGGAAGGGACCTTGGAGGTCTTCTAGTCCAGCCCCCTGCTCAAGCAGGAGAGTCTATGCCATTCCAGACAAGTGGCTGTCCAGTCTCTTCTTCAAAGCCTCCACCCACAGCTTCTAAAGGCCATTCCACTGATTAACTGTTCTCATCGTGTCTGTTTTCTTTGTAACGGGTCTGTTTTCATCCACAGGAGTTGTCTTTGTGATGTGCATTTTATAGCTACACAACCTCCCATGGTGACTTCATTTATGGTAGATAGTAATTCTGTCATTGTAGCTGGGGCTTTTTATCCAGTCAGTCGTCACGATGTCCAGAGGGATCAGGAAGTTTGAAAGAGAAAGTGGATAGTCTATTCAGGGGTAAGGAATTGCTAATCAGGTAGATATCAACAGGCTTTTAAGTTATATTTTGAATGCCTGTGGAAGGAGGACTCCCTAAACTTACAGCGATCAAAATGCAGTGAGCTTTTTTTGCTTACATTTCCTCTGTCTCAAGCGCTCAACAATAAAGATGCAAAAATCCTGTTTCTAAGGTCTGATCTGCACTTTTGATGCTCCTGACCAACCACACTGAGCTCAATTATCTCTCTGTGTGCAGTTTTTGTCTCAAATATGCCTTAATTTACTTCCAGTTTGTCTGTATGTTTAATTTTATTTGCTCCAAAGGAGACTGATTTAGGAATTTGTTCTGAGGGAGGGAGGGAGGGAGGGAGGGAGGGAGGGAGGGAGGAAGGAAGGAAGGAAGGAAGGAAGGAAGGAAGGAAGGAAGGAAGGAAGGAAGGAAGGAAGGAAGGAAGGAAGGAATAAAAAGAAAGAAGGAAAGAAGGAAAGAAGGAAAGAAGGAAAGAAAGAAAGAAAGAAAGAGAAGAAAGAAAGAAAGAAAGAAAGAAAGAAAGAAAGAAAGAAAGAAAGAAAGAAAAGAAAGAAAGAAGACTGCATCAACACAGGGATAGAATCAAGATCACATGAAGTGTTAATAGCAATTTACAATGCCTTGGTAAGGCCACATTTTGAATACTGCATCCAGGTTTGGTCACCATGATGTGAAAAAGATGTTGAGACTCTAAAAAAAGTACTGAGAAGAGCAACAAATATTTTAGAGGACTGGAGGCTAAAACATATAAGGAACGGTTGCTGGAATTGGCTATGTCTAGTTTAGTGGAGAGAAGGACGAGGGGGGACATGATAGCAATGTTCCAGTATCTCAGGGGCTGCCCCAAAGAAGAGGGAGTCAAGCTATTCTCCAAATCACCCGAAGGCAGGAGAAGAAGCAACGGATAGAAACTCACCAAGGAGAGAAGCAACCTAGAACTAAGGGGAAACTTCCTGACAGTTAGAACAATTAACCAGTGGAACAACCTGCCTCCAGAAGCTTTGAATGCTCCAACACTGGAAGTTTTTTAAGACGAGACTGGACAGCCATTTGCCTGAAATGGTATAGGGTTTTCTGTCTGAGCAGGGGGTTGGACTAGATGACCTCCAAGGTCCCTTTCAACTTTATCATCATCATCATCATCATCATCATCATCATCATCATTATTATTATTATTATTATTATTATTATTATTATTATTATTATTATTTATTAAATTTATATACCGCCCTTCTCCCGAAGGACTCAGGGCGGTGAACAGGGCACATATAAATAGAAAATACAAAAATTAAAAGAGAATTAAATAATCGCCCAGATAAAACAGTAGCAATATAAAAACCCATTAAAAACCCTAACGTCCCCCATCAGGCCAGGCCAGCTTGTTCAAATAAATGGGTCTTCAGACCGCGCCGGAAGGAGCGAAGGTCCAGTGCCGTCCAGAGCTCAACCGGCAGTTGGTTCCATAAAGCCGGAGCGCCCACAGAGAAGGCCCTCCCCCTGGGGGCCACCAGCCGACATTCTCTGACCGGAGGCACCCTGAGGAGGCCCTCTCTGTCGGAACGCACAGGGCGGAGGGAAGTTGACGCCGGCAGCAGGTGGTCCCCGAGGTACTCCGGACCCATGCCAAAGAAAGAAAGAAAGAAAGAAAGAAAGAAAGAAAGAAAGAAAGAAAGAAAGAAAGAAAGAAAGAAAGAAAGAAAGAAAGAAAGAAAGAAAGAAGGAAGGAAGGAAGGAAGGAAGGAAGGAAGGAAGGAAGGAAGGAAGGAAGGAAGGAAGGAAGGAAGGAGGGAGGGAGGGAGGGAGGGGAGGGAGGGAGGGAGGGAGGGAGGGAAGGAAGGAAGGAAGGAAGGAAAGTATTAATTGTTCAACAGGTCTTAGTATGTGATTCTGGCTTGGGATTTCTTGGGAAATCTGATAATCTCTGACGGTCTGGCAAATGAACTTGGATGCTGGTGTCAAACTCTCTTTCCCTCTTAGGTGAAATCTCACATTACCAATGCTCAGACATGCCTGGAACCACTGGATTTGCCAACTTCTCATTAGACCCTAATTACCTCTGGGAAGAATAACGGGACAGCAAAGAATTGTCACCAAATTCAAGTTTTCGACGGTGGTCAAGATCTCCGTGGCGGGAAAGCATCTTCCTTTGAAGATAAATTATTAGAACGAGGAAGCAGATACAACCCTATGAACAACAAAAGAGGCATTCTGACCAAAATATCTCTGCAAATAAAGTTCTCATATTCTCCCAGCACCTGCCAAGAGCCTTCAAATATCCATCGGTGTGTGTGTGTGTGTGTGTGTGTGTGTGTGTGTGTTATTTTACAACACAATGGAAAGCAAACAGTTATTAGTTGTTTTGGCTTTATAGTAGCTCTCGTCTGACAGTTGTTTTGGCTTTATAGTAGCTCTCGTCTGACATATTGCATTTGCTCAATCCACATTCCATTAGGCCCTCAGCTGGAGCGTCAATTCACAAATCACGGTTAAAAACTTGTCATCCAAGTTCTCAAAATATTGTCAAGAATTCATCCAACGGAACAAGTAGTTTTAAAAAACAGCAACACACTTCTCCAGAAAGAGGAAGCCATCTCTTTAGGAAGGTTTTAGAGGCAGAAAACTCTTGATGATGATCAAGGTGACCTCACCCCTTTGGACTTTCCTCCAGTTATCCATGTGGCTGAGCTCCATGCAGAATCATTTATCAACACCTTTGAAGGGGTTTATTTTGTCAGCCATCCTGAAGGTTAATGGAATTTCAGGAGGTGGGGACTCCATGGTTTCCTCTCACACACAATTTACAACCCGCTCAAAATGTCTTCCTTCTGGTTGAAGACGGGAAAGGCCTGACCCAGCGAATAGAGCAAGGGGGAAAAAACAACACCAGAACAAAAACCCAATTCTGAACAACAGAACTTAGTGCCTGGAGGGTGGTTGAGAATAAGTTTTGGGGGGCAGCGTTGCCAAGAAAACTTAGCATAGTAGAGCAATGGAAGGATAATAATTTTTAATTCTGCATAAACAGCTGTGGGCTTTCTCTTTCTTTCTTAATTTCTTTCTTCCTTAATTTCTTTCTTTTTTTCCTCCTTCCTTCCTTCCTTCCTCTCACTCCCTCTCCCTTCCTTCCTTCCTTCTTTCCTTCCTTCCTCCCCGTCTCTTCCTTCCTTCCATCTTTCCTTCCTTCCTTCCTCCTTTTTTTTCTTTTCTTTTTGTTTCTTTTCTTTTTTCTTTCTCTCCTCTTTTCTTTCTATCTTTTTCTTTTCTTTTCTTTTTTCTTTTTCTTTCTTTTCTTTCCTTCTTTTTCTTTTTTCTTTTCTTTCTTTCTTTCTTCTTTCTTTTTTCTTCCTTCTTTCCTTCCTCTTACTTCCTCTCCATTCCTTTCTTCTTTCCTTCCTTCCTCCCCCTCTCACTTTTCTTTCTTTCTTTCTTTCTTTCTTTCTTTCTTTCTTTCTTTCTTTCTTTCTTTCTTTCTTTCTTTCTTCTTTCCCTTGTTGAAATATTTTTTTGGATTGTTTGATGGACAGTATAGAAGTAATAACATTATTAATTTATGTTATTAATATCAAATTATAGAGACCACCCATCTCATTCACAGAGTGACTTTGGAATTGGACCTTCATTCAATCTTGAAAAACAAAATCAAATGTCACTCTATGGATCAGATGGGCAGCCCCTAAATTTTATAGATAGATAGATAGACAGATGATAGATAGATAGAATCATGACAGCCAATGAAATAATAGCCAGAATAGAGCTTATTCTATTCTATTCTATTCTATTCTATTCTATTCTATTCTATTCTATTCTATTCTATTCTATTCTATTCTATTCTATTCTATTCTATTCTATTCTATTCTATCCCATCCCATCCCATCCCATCCCATCCCATCCCATCCCATCCCATCCCATCCCATCCCATCCCATCCCCATTCCATTCCATTCCATTCCATTCCATTCCATTCCATTCCATTCCATTCCATTCTATTCTATTCTATTCTATTCTATTCTATTCTATTCTATTCTATTCTATTCTATTCTATTCTATATCCTATTGCCTATTCTATTCTATTCTATTCTATTCTATTCTATTCTATTCTATTCTATTCTATTCTATTCTATTCTATTCTATTCTATTCTATTCTATTCTATTCTTCATTCCTATATTCTATTCTATTCTATTCGAGGTCCTCTAGTCCAGCCCACTGCTTGAACGGGAGGATCTATGCCATCTCAGACAAGTGACTGTCCAGTCTCTTTTTAAAAACCTCCAGTGATTGAGCAACCACGATTTCTGGAGGCAACTTCTATTCCACTGGTTGATTATCCTCCCTGTTAGGAAGTTTCTTCTTAATTCCAGGTTGCTTCTCTCCTTGATCAGTTTCCAACCATTGTTTCTCATCCTTCCCTCTGGTGCTTTGGAGAATAAGTTGACCCCCCTCTTCTGTGTAGGAACCCCTCAAATATTGGAACACTGGCACCATGCTCCCCCTAGTACTTCTTCTCTTTACACTAGCCAAACCCAATTCCTGCAACCGTTCTTTCTATGTTTTTAGTCTCCAGGCTCATAATCGTCTTTGTTTCTCTTCTTTGCACTTTTTCCAATGTGCATCAACATCTTTTTTGTAATGTGGTGTTTTTGAGGAGCTGCCACAAAGATGAGGGGGTCACGTTAACCAGTGGAATGACTTGCCTCCGGAAATTGTGGGCGCTCCGTCACAGGAGGTTTTTAAGAAGAGACTGGACAGTCATTTGGCTGAGATGGTATAGGTTCTCCTGCTTGAGTGGGGGGCTGGACTAGAAGACCTCCAAGGTCCCTTCCAGCTCTATTCTATTCTAAAACTGGATGCAGTATTCCAGATGTGGTCTTATTCCAGGTGTAGCCTCAGTGCTGTTGTACCTTTGAATAGTCACTAAAGTGTTAGTTGAGAACTGTAGCCAACAGCATGGAGTCAACTTTTTCAACTGGGTAAAGATAATGCTATAGTGATCTGCTTGATATTCACACAGGAGCACGTGAGTCTTTGTTTATTCAATCTTTGCATTTCAGTGCACGCTGGGGGTGGGGTGGGAATATAACAGATGTTTTCTACCTAATACTTTATGTCCAATGTACATCTCTTTAAAAAAGCCAGTAAGTAAAACGCCTCTCTCCACCTCTTCAAGAGGATCATCCTTATAAAGTCAAATGATGTCTATTAAGATAAATTATGGATGAACTTCTAAGGTATTTTTTTAATATCACATTTGGGGGACTAGCTAATGTTTGGGTTAACTATGGGGCAGCTGGATGCATTTGTGAGCCCACACTGATTCCTTCAGTGTTCTTCCAATTAATCTTAATTGTCTGCATTTAATTGGAGGTTTCCAAGGCTTGCAGCTCACAAAAATCAAATCTCCTTTTGTTCCACTGGGTTGTCAATTAAATTTGACTGATTGCCAATCCCCCTTCCTTGTGCTGATACCATATGATTAATTTCTACAGTCTCCAGACCGGAAGTAAAAATAGCATCTTTGGTTTTAGGGGAATAGCCATCCATCCCATCACCCCATAATATCTTAAATGTGGGCTCAAGAACCTCAGTTAATTTACAATATCAGCTCTGAAGACTATAGGGTATTCTTTATATTTTGGCAAGTGATGGAAGGGCCCACGGCTTTATTTTATTTTATTTTTTTATTTTAAATTTGACCTCCTAGACCAAATTGGTCTAATTTTGAAATTTAAAATAAAGTTGCCAGGCTAGAAATCAGAAATTCTAGTCCCATCTTAGGTATGACCAATCACCAGGAGACTATGAGTTCTAGTCCCGCCTTAGGCATGGAAGCTGGCTCTGTGACTTTGGACCAATAACTAGGACACAGTGAGTTCTAGTCCCGCCTTATGTATAAAAGATAGCTGGGTGACTTTGAGCCAATCACCAGGAGATGGTGAGTTCTAGTCCCACCTTAGGCATGAAACCCAGATGGGTGATTTTTGGCCAATCACTAGGACACTGTGAATTCTAGTCTTGCCTTAGTGTGAAAGCCAGCTGGGTGACTTGGGCCAATTACCAGTGGATGGTGAGTTCTAATTCTGCCTTATGGATGAAATCCAGCTGGGTGACTTTGGGCCAGTCAGCAGGAGACGGTGAGTTCTAGTCCCACTTTAGGCATGAAAGTCAGCTGGATGATTACTAGGAGACAGTGAGTTCTAGCCCTACCTTAGGCTGGAAAGCTGGCTGATTGGCTTTCGGCCACTCACTTTCTCTCAGCCTAACCGATCTCACAGGGTTGCTGCTATGGAGAGAGCAGGAGGAGGAAGAATTGCCTTGAGTTATTTATAAAAATATTGAAAGAAAGAAGAAAGAAAGAAAGAAAGAAAGAAAGAAAGAAGAAAGAAAGAAAGAAAGAAGAAGAAAGAAAGAAAGAAAGAAAGAAAGAAAGAAAGAGGGAGGGAGGGAGGGAGGGAGGGAGGGAGGGAGGGAGGAGGGAAAGTTATAAAGAGCTGAAGAAGCTTCTTGGATGAGAAGCAAAATGTCTTCAAATATGATTAGGGGACTGGAGACTAATTAGGGGACTGGAGGCTAAAACATATAAGGAATGTTTGCTGGAATTAGGTATGTCTAGTTTAGTGAAGAGAAGGATGAGGGGGGACATGATATCAGTGTTCCCATATCTCAGGAGCTGCCCCAAAGAAGAGGGAGTCAAGCTATGAGGACCCAGATTATTGGGGGCAATAAGCTGACTTTGTAATAATGCCGCTTGGGGGGGGGGGCGCGAAAGCCCTAATAAGCAGGCATATACATAGAATGAAGGCTATTGCTAAGTCTTCGGAGAAGGGCGGGATATAAATGGGATTAAAATAAAATAAAATAAAAATAAAAATATTCTCCAAAGCACCTGAAGGCAGGACAAGAAGCAATGGATGGAAACTAACCATGGAAAGAAGCAATCTAGAACTAAGGAGAAAATTCCTGACAGTGAGCGCAATTCATCAGTGGAACAACGTGCCTCCAGAAGCTGTGAATGCTCCAACACTGGAAGTTTTCTTCCTTTGGGGAAATATAATACTCTACCTTTTTAATATCCCTAAAATATTTCTTTTTCTGTGGTGGGCTGACTTCCCAAACTCCTCTTTGTAACACATCAAAGAGAAGACTGGG
This sequence comes from Vipera latastei, assembly GCA_024294585.1. Lineage (NCBI taxonomy): Eukaryota > Metazoa > Chordata > Lepidosauria > Squamata > Viperidae > Vipera > Vipera latastei. The sequence goes on from CM044355.1 coordinate 4,309,688, forward strand.
GATTAGAACAGGAAGAAGAAAAAGTTCAGTTCTCCTCCAGTTTGGTCCATCTGAAACTCTATAGGCCTCTCAATTCTATGTAAAATAACGTGTCTTGATCAAATCTATCTTGTTAAAAATAACAGATGTGGTTAAGAATGCCTCCTGGTCTATATATTTTATTAAAAGGATAATTCCTTTTCAAAATCTCACCTCATAATTTGTATCCCCCCCCCCTTTTTTTTAAAAAAAAAAGATGTTGAAAGTCTGGGAAAAATTCAGAGATGAGCAACTAAGATGATCCAAGGCCTGGAGACCAAAACATATGAATAACATCTGCAGGACTTGGGTTTGGCTAGTCTAAAGAAAAGAAGAAACAGGGGAGACATAATAGCAGTCATGATAGCAGTGTTCCAATATTTGAGGGGCTGCTGCAAAAAAAGAATTGGGGGACAAGCTATTCTCCAAAGGCAGGAGAAGAAGCAACGGATGGAAACTCATCAAGGAGAGAATCAACTTGGAACTAAGGAGAAACTTCCTGACAGTGAGGACAACCAACCAGTGGAACAGCTTGCCACCAGAAATTGTGGGTGTTCCATCCTTAAGAAGAGACTGGACAGTTACTTGTCTGAGATGGTACAGGTTCTCCTGCTTAAGCGGGGGGCTGGACTAGAAGACCTCCAAGGTCCCTTCCAGCTCTATTCCATTCTATTCTAAATGGGGACCAGGACTGTAAAGCATCAGGCTCTGATTCGGGCAGAGTTATAAATCTCTGCTTTCCAGATACTTAACTTCTTCTTCAGGATTTGGTGAGCTTGGCAGAAGTTTCACAGACGTCACTAGGGAAAAATAGCATATTGATTGCAGATGAGGATAAAGTCACATGTGTGAGAACATTATCCACTGCAGTACAAATACATCAAAACTACAGAATTTAAATTCCTGGCTTTGTCTTCTGATCCAGGTGTTTAAGTCACCTTGGAAGGGGCAGAATTTTGCTGATACAATGATGCTGTCAAGTCTGGGAGCCATGAATTCCTGAGTCTTGGTAAGCTTTGTTCCTTGAAGGAAGACAACATTTAATAGTAACTTGGACAGTTCTTTAAAGAACTATTATGCCAACCACTCAATCATGCCCACTATTTTTGCCATCATTGAGTGGCCTTGAATTTGCCCCTCCATTCTTGGGAGATAACACTTCATTCACTGTCTATTAGAGCCTAACTCCAGTGATGTCATGTGTGTCATGAAGTCTTCAAAGAAATGACCAAAATTATATAAATTGAGGCATTTGTGCAATAACATGATGACACGTCTCAACTTCCCCTAACAGGCAAGGGTGAAATCAAAGAAATAGGCATCTAAGAATCTAGTAACTTCTAAAAAGAAGTGGTACTGTAAAAAAAAAAGAGTACATAAAGAGTGCAGAGAAGAGCAACAAAGATGATCAGGGGACTGGAGGCTAAAACATATAAAGAACGGTTGCTGGAATTGGGTACATCTAGTTTAATGAAGAGAAGGATGAGGGGTGACATGATAACAGCCTTCCAATATCTCGGGGGCTGCCCCAAAGAAGAGGGAGTCAAGCTATTCTCCAGAACGCCTGAAGGCAGGACAAGAAGCAACGGATGGAAACTCGTCAAGGAGAGAAGCAACCTGGAACTAAAGAGAAACTTCCTAATACTGAGAACAATTAACCAGTGGAACAACCTGCCTCCAGAAGCTGTGAGTGCTTCAACAGTGGAAGTTTTTACGAAGAGACTAGACGGCCATTTGTCTGAAATGGTATAGGGTTTCCTGCCTAAGCAGCGGGTTGACTAGATGACCTTCAAGGTCCCTTCTTCTTCTTCTTCTTCTTCTTCTTCTTCTTCTTCTTCTTCTTCTTCTTCTTCTTCTTCTTCTTCTTCTTCTTCTTCTTCTTCTTCTTCTTCTTGTTATTGTTATTGTTATTGTTATTGTTATTATTATTATTATTATTAAACATGAAACTCAGTCAACTGAACACTCAAACTGACTGGTATTAATGGTTGACACGGGTTGCTGCCAGCATCCTAGGTATCAACCAGGTATCTCCTTAAAATGTAAGATGTTCCGAGTAGCACAGTTTTTTGTAGCTTTGCTGGAGTTATTGCAGGAAGCTGCAATTTCTTTATGTATTTTGCAAAGTTTTTGGACATAGTTCCCAGTGCCCCAATGACAATGGGTGTCACTGTTACACGTTTCTTCCATAATCGCGCAGTTTTGATGGCCAGGTCGTGGTATTTTGTTGTTGTTGTTGTTGTTGTTGTTGTTGTTGTTGTTGTTGTTGTTGTTGTTGTTATTATTATTATTATTATTATTATTATTATTATTATTATTATTATTATTATTATTATTGAAACTGTTATGAAATAATCCCAGTAAGTACTGGGCCAGCCCTTTTACAGTGAAATAAGTCTTCACCTTCTTATGCCACAGTCTCCTGCGTGAACCAAGAAATGAAATAGATGACCTTCCCATTTGATCCAGAAACCCAATTTCCATGTATATCTACTTTGGTAATCAATATCTAACACCAGGTGGTCATCCTGATGTGAGAACTAACTCTCATACCTGCCCCCCCAATTGAGTGGACCCCAATGCATGTGAGTCCTCTGGATCAGATCTTTCCCATAACATCATCAACCCAACAGGCGAAATCCTACTTTTGTCTCAGCCTAGAAGATTTCATGGAAGTCAACCAACATATAATCTTCAATCCAAAGATTGAATGAACTTTTTTTTTGTAGGACAAAAAACATCCTTTATGCAATGGAGACCCTCCTTTTAAGGAAGAAGGCGACTTATCCAGATCAGCCATTACGCTGTGGGTTCAAAAGTCCCATTTTGATTCCAAACCCAACTGCGAATGGTAAGCTGAACAATTTGCTCATTTGAGCTAACTAGTTTCAACTCCTATTTGATATACAGTACTAGTGACTTGCTTGGTCAGTGTTGATTCCCACCAACACTGACCACTCCCACCAACACTGACAGGGCGAGCCACCAGTATATAAAATAGGAGCATGTATTCCACTCCTTTCTAGCGTTGTTGATGTTACCTAGTTGGCTTGGTCGCTCAACAGTGAGAAACTGGTGAAGCGGGCACAGCAGCGCCTGCATTTTCTGCGTCGCATGAGAAAAGTACATCTTCCTTCCCCTGTCCTGACCACTTTCTACAGGGGGACGATCGAGAGCATCCTGTCATACGGCATCACAGTCTGGTTTGGAACCATCCCTTCTTTGGACAGGAAGGCGGGGCAGAGAGTGGCAAGGACAGCTGAAAAGATCATTGGCAGTTCCCTCCCTCCCATCCAGGACATAGCACAGAAGCGATGCTTGAGCAGGGTTTTCAGGATTGTCTACACTACACTACACTACACACCCTCTCCACAACCTGATTTCCTTGTTACCTTCTGGGATGGGGGGGGGCTCCATGGTATCCAAAGCAGAACGTCCAGATTCAGTCACAGTTTTGTGCCATACAGCAGTAACCTTGTGAACTCTCAAGCTTTCTCCTTCCATTATATATTCAAGATGGACAGTGTTTAATATTTATACGTTACTTATATATAAGGGTGTAGGTCTATACATATGTTGTATTTAGTATGTTTTAAATGTGTGTTATGTATGTGTACATTTTGAGAGGAAGCAACTAAATTTCATTTTTAATGTGTGCCATTGTGCCCTCAGGAAAAAAATGACAATAAAAGTTATCTGTCTATCTTAAGTCATAAAATGTCTATAAGAAAACCATCTACTTTGATAAAGTAGATCACAACCTACTACTTGATAAGATAGAAAAATGTGGGTTAGATAGCATTACCACCAGATGGATTCGTAGCTGGCTGACAGGCCGTACTCAGCGTGTGGTCCTCAATGGAACCGCATCTACATGGAAGGAAGTGTATAGTGGGGTGCCCCAGTGCTCTGGTCCTGGGCCCAGTGCTCTTCAATATCTTCATTAATGATTTGGATGAGGGGATAGATGGGGAACTCATCAAATTTGCAGACGACACCAAGCTGGCAGGAATAGCCAATACTCCAGAAGATAGGCTTAAGATACAGAAGGATCTGGACAGACTCGAACACTGGGCACTATCTAACAAAATGAAATTCAATGGTGAAAAAAGTAAGGTTCTACATTTAGGCAGGAAAAATCAAATGCTAGGTATAGTATAGGTGGTACCTTGCTCAATAGTAGTAACTGTGAGAGGGATCTCGGAGTCTTAGTAGACAATCACTTCAATATGAGCCAGCCATGTGATGCAGCTGCCAAAAAAGCCAACACAGTGCTAAGCTGCATTAACAGAGGGATAGAATCAAGATCAAGTGAAGTACTAATACCACTTTACAATGCTTTGGTAAGGCCACACCTGGAATACTGCATCCAGTTTTGGTCACCACGATGTAAAAAAGAAGAGCAACCAACATGATTAGGGGGCTGGAGGCTAAAGCATATAGGGAACGGTTGCTGGAATTGGGTATGTGTAGTTTAATGAAGAGAAGGGTGAGGGGTGACATGATAGTAGTGTTCCAATATCTCAGGGGGCTACCACAAAGAAGAGGGAGTCAAGCTATTTTCCAAAGCACCTGAAGGCAGGACAAGAAGCAATGGATGGAAACTAGTCAAGGAGAGAAGCAACCTAGAACTAAGGAGAAACTTCCTGACAGTTAGAACAATTAACCAGTGGAACAACCTGCCTCCAGAAGCTGTGAATGCTCCAACACTGGAGGTTTTTAAGAAGAGACTGGACAGCCATTTGCCTGAAATGGTATAGGGTTTCCTGTCTGAGCAGGGGGTTGGACTAGATGACCTCCAAGGTCCCTTCCAACTTTATATTATTATTATTATTATTATTATTATTATTATTATTATTATTATTATTATTATTATTATTATTATTATTATTATTATCATTATTATTATTATTATTATTATTATTATTATTATTATTATTATTATTATTATTATTATTATTATTATTAAGCTCAGAGAGCACCAAGGACCCCACAGTTCAACCCTGAACTATAAATAATCTCTTCTAATGGTGGTTCAACTCTGTCTTCAGTACAGAAATCCAAATTAAAGGAATTGAGACTGGTGACTGGCCAATGTCAAGCACTGGGGAAATCAGTATAAACATTTATTGCAAGCTTAAGCTCTCTACAGGTGAAACTCAAAAAATTAGAATATCATGCAAAAGTTCATTTATTTCAGTAATGCAACTTAAAAGGGGAAACTAATATATGAGATAGACTCATTACATGCAAAGAAAGATAGTTCAAGCCGTGATTTGTCATAATTGTGATGATTATGGCTTACAGCTCATGAAAACCCCAAATCCACAATCTCAGAAAATTAGAATATTACGTGCAATCAATAAAACAAGGAGTGTACATAGAAAAATATCGGACCTCTGAAAAGTATAAGCATGCATATCTACTCAGTACTTGGTTTGGGCCCCTTTCGCAGCAATTACTGCCTCAATGCGGCCTGGCATGGAAGCTATCAGCCTGTGGCACTGCTGAGGTGTTATGGAAGACCAGGATGCTTCAATAGCGGCCTTCAGCTCTTCTGCATTGTTCGGTCTCATGTCTCTCATCTCTCTCTTGGCAATGCCCCATAGATTCTCTATGGGGTTCAGGTCAGGCGAGTTTGCTGGCCAATCAAGCACAGTAATCCCACGGTCATTGAACCAGGTTTTGGTGCTTTTGGCAGTGTGGGCAGGTGCCAAGTCCTGCTGGAAAATGAAGTCAGCATCCCCATAAAGCTCGTCTGCGGAAGGAAGCATGAAGTGCTCCAAAATCTCCTGGTAGACGGTTGTGTTGACCCTGGACTTAATGAAGCATAGTGGACCAACACCAGCAGATGACCTGGCTCCCCAAATCAACACAGACTGTGGAAACTTCACACTGGACTTCAAGCATCTTGCGGTGTGTGCCTCTCCATTCTTCTTCCAGACTCTGGGTCCTTGGTTTCCAAATGAGATGCTCCCATCAGAAAAGAGGACTTTGGACCACTGAGCAACAGACCAGGTCTGTTTTTCTTTAGCCCAGGTAAGACGCTTCTGATGTTGTTTGTTGTTCAGGAGTGGCTTGACAAGAGGAATATGACATTTGAAGCCCATGTCCAGGATCTGTCTGTGTGTGATGGCTCTTGATGCACTGACTCCAGCCTCAGTCCACTCCTTGTGAAAGTCCCCAACACTTTTGAATGGCCTTTTCCTGACAATCCTCTCCAGGCTGTGGTCATCCCTGCTGCTTGTGCACCTTTTTCTTCCACACTTTTCCCTTCCACATAACTTTCTATTAATGTGCTTTGATACAGCACTTTGGGAACATCCAACTTCTTTTGCAATTACCTTTTGAGGCTTTCCCTCCTTATGGAGGGTGTCAATGATGGTTTTCTGCACAACTGTCAGGTCAGCAGTCTTCCCCATGATTGTGATTCCTACTGAACCAGACTTAGAGACCATTTAAAGGCTCAGGAACCCTTTGCAGGTGTTATGGCTTAATTAGCTGATTAGAGTGGGACACTTTGAGCCTAGAATATTGCACCTTTTCACAATATTCTAATTTTCTGAGATTGTGGATTTGGGGTTTTCATGAGCTGTAAGCCATAATCATCACAATTATGACAAATCACGGCTTGAACTATCTTGCTTTGCATGTAATGAGTCTATCTCATACATTAGTTTCCCATTTTAAGTTGCATTACTGAAATAAATGAACTTTTGCATGATATTCTAATTTTTTGAGTTTCACCTGTACAAGAATCTGAACTACTAACAATCAAAGGAAATTAGCGGGAGATAAGGAATTCAAGGTGGGCTGGACTTAGACCTCTTGTGAGCACTCAGGGACTCATGACTAATAAGACATTTGACCCCTCCCTTGGGTTCAGCCTTGTCATCTCCTACAATGGATGGACAGATAGACAGATGATAGATAGATAGATAGATAGATAGATAGATAGATAGATAGATAGATAGATAGATAGATAGACAGACAGAAGACAGACAGAGAGTCAAGCACTAGAAATCAAGAGTCCAGGCAGTTCAAATGAGTATAAACATTTATTGCAAGCTTAAGCTCTTTACAAGAATCTAAACTACTAGCCGTCAAAGGAAATTAGTGGGAGATAAGGAATTCAAGGTGGGCTGGACTTAGACCTCTTGCGGGTGCTCAGGAACTCATGACTAAGAACACCTTTGACCCCTCCCTTGGGTTCAGCCTCGTCATCTCCTACAGCCAACCTAAACTAGTATTTATTTAATGAAGGGTTGTTCACAACTTTTCTGGAATATTGGTTCTACTGTTGAAATGCTTTTGAGATTGGGAAGTTTCGGTTTTCAGCCTATTTTTCTTGCTCACCGCTTTGAATTTTATTTCAGTCTTCTAAGTATGAACTATCCACCCAGTGTTGCGTTGTGTGCAGAATTGATTAACAGTCTCTCTGCTGCATCATCCCAGTTTTTTTTTAATAAAAAAAATATTGAAGAGTAGAAGAGACAGGAGTGATCCTTATGTCACACCAATTGAAATACCTCTCCAATCTGATGAAGAGCGACTGATAAATAATCTCTAGTTAAGATTTTCAGTCCAGTTATTTTATATAATCTTAACCAGAGATTATTTATCAGTTGTTCTTCATATATATATGTTAAGTATTTGTCAAGTCTTTTGAATACCTTGCTGTTAAATATTCTTTCCTGTTTCAGCCTAACCCAAGGCTATCTGCAGGCTATAGTCACAACTTACGACAGTTCATGATTTGTGTAAATTATTCAAATTGCTAATAAAGAATTAGGGAGGCTGATATGGCCATTTCGAACTTATTTTTATTAGCAATTTGAATAATTTACACAAATAATGAACTGTCGTAAGTTGTGACTATACCCTGCGGATAGCCTTGGATTAGGCTGAAAAAGGAAAGAAGATTTAACCACCAAGGTATTCAAAAGACTTGACAAATACTTAACACATACATCTCCCTTGCTTCCTAGCTAATAAAGAGAGAAAGAGCCTGTGGCCTAAGGGTTAAAACAACTGCCTAATATATAATTAGCCCAGGTTCGAATCTCAGATAAAGGGTATGACTGACTGATGAGAACAAAATAAGTTCGAAATGGCCATATCAGCCTCCCTAATTCTTTATTAGCAATTTGAATAATTTACACACACACACACACACACACACACACACACAAATGTGTGTGTGTGTGCATGTATGTATGTAGGTCTTGGCGTATTCGGGTCTTTTCCCGTGTAAGATTGAGAGTGTCTTGGCGACGTTTCGACGAGGTCCCACTTGTCATCTTCAGGCTGGTGTCTTCAGCTTCATGCTTGTGCAAGCAAAGTGTGATCGGAGCTTTGTATATATATAGCAGACATTTTGTTACCAAACTAGGTAACATCATCAGTTCTAGAAGGGAGTGGGGCTTGCTCTCTACTTATATACAAGTAGATTGCCCTGTGGGTGTTAGTGGGAGTGTTCTTCATAGTTGGATTTGTCTATGATACTCACAGTTTCCCAATGGAGTCAGACCATCAGTAGATTCTGGGATTTCTTGTGGATGTTTCATTACCCAACTAGGTAGCATAAGTGTTGGAAGTGGGGAGGAGGAGAAGGAGAAGGAGAAGGAGAAGGAGAAGGAGAAGGAGAAGGAGAAGGAGAAGGAGAAGGAGAAGGAGAAGGAGAAGGAGAAGGAGAAGGAGAAGAATAGAATAGAGCTGGAAGGTACCTTGGAGGTCTTCTAGTCCAGCCCCCTGCTCAAGTAGGAGAACCTATACCATCTCAGACAGGTGACTGTCTAATCTCTAGAAGAAGAAGAAGAAGAAGAAGAAGAAGAAGAAGAAGAAGAAGAAGAAGAAGAAGAAGAAGAAGAAGAAGAAGAAGAAGAAGAAGAAGAAGAAGAAGAAGAAGAAGAAGAAGAAGAAGAAGAAGAAGAGAGGAGGAGAAAGGAGGGGAGTTGGAGTCTGCCATCAGTCTAGTGTAGAATTGCCCCTTTGGGTTCCCAGTTCAACTGGCAGAGGCAGATCTTCAGTCTCTTGTGGAAGGACAAGAGGATGAGGGCAGATTTTACCCTAGAGCAGTGGCTCCTCAACCTTTTTGGAAACAGGGACTGGTTTCGTGGAAGACAATTTTGTCACAGACTGAGGGAGAGGAGGAATTTACAACCTAGACCCTTTGCATGCACCATATACTGTGCACAGTGGTGAGATTCAAATAGGTGAGCAACCAGTTCTCTGTGTGGATGCCACTTCCAAAAGTCCATTCTGGGCCTGGGCAACAAAAAAATAGCTACCAGTTCTGCTGAAGTGGTGCGAACTGGCTAAATCCCACCACTGACTGTGCAGCCCAGTTCCTACTAGTCCAGAGACTGGAATCTGTGGCCTGGGGGTTGGTGACCCCTGCCCTAGAGGTCAGGATGCTCCAAAGGGCAGGTGCTACAGAATAAAAGATTCTTCTTCTCTATCCCAATACTCAGAGTTCTTTGACCTCCTACAGGATCTGCACTAGGTCCTCTCAGCCAGCATAGGCAACAAGACCGATGTTAATATGATGATCTGAAAGATGCACCAATGTTTCGGACTACGTGTTCCTTTTCTGCTTAGAAAACCTATTCTCCAAAGCACCAGAAGGCAGGACAAGAAGCAATGGATAGAAACTCATCAAGGAGAGAAGCAACCCAGGAGAAATTTCCTGACCATGAGAACAATCAACCAGTGGAACAGCTTGACTTCAGAAGTTGTGAGTGCTCCATCACTGGAGGTTTTTAAAAAGAGATTGGACAACCATTTGTCTAAAATGACATAGGGGCTCCTGCTTGAGCAGGGGGTTAGACTAGAAGACCTCCAAGTTCCCCTCCAACTCTCTTATTCTGTTAGTAAAGTCTATGGGAGTCAGTGTAGACCTCACTTGGACTAGAAGACCTCCAAGTTCCCTCCCAACTCTCTTATTCTGTTAGTAAAGTCTATGGGAGTCAGTGTAGACCTCACTTGGACTAGAAGACCTCCAAGTTCCCTCCCAACTCTCTTATTCTGTTAGTAAAGTCTATGGGAGTCAGTGTAGACCTCACTTGGACTAGAAGACCTCCAAGTTCCCTTCCAACTCTCTCATTCTGTTAGTAAAGTCTATGGGAGTCGGTGTAGACCTCACTAATAACTTTGGGAAGCTAAATGTACAACCCAGGTTAATTTCCTGAAACCATTTGAATAAATAGCCATATTTTCTATTTACACTCTGCATGATTCCCAAAGCTATCTGCCTGGACAAGATATAAAACAGCATGTCTCTTTGCTGGGATAGAAATGACAAAGAATGCTGTTTAACAGGGTCTTGTCTTTTTAGTTAGATGAGAGGAGATTTCCAGAGATTAAATGAAAAGAAGAAAGGAGGTTTTGAGTGATACCTTCATCTTTTTGTGGGGCAGGAAATCCAGCTTTTGGAAACGTTTCAACGGCAGGCTCTGCGAAAAGCAACAAAGGAGTTCCACTGCTTGAAGTGAAAATGAGAAGCATTATAGTTTTGATTTGTACCGGTGCCCATCTCATCTAGCGTCTGGGTGGCTCACAGCATGCCAAAGCCTAAATTAACAAGTTAAAGCTGTTTCAATACTTGAGGGGCTGCCACAAAGAAGAGGGGGAGGGGTCAACCTATTTTCCAAAGGTGTCCTCTGGTGTGGCCTACTCTGTGGAACTTCATCCCCTTGGATGGTGCAGGATTGCCAAGCATCTCACCCTTTAGGAAGACCTGATTCTGCCCCTGTGATTGGGGGGGGGGGCGGTCCAGCTATGGTTGTTGTTATTATTTATTATTTTTATAAATGCT
>CM044355.1:4320721-4343221 GCA_024294585.1 Vipera latastei
GCCTTAGAGAGAATTTGGAGAATCCACTTATCCAGGAAGTGCATCCAGCAAAGCAATGACCATTTCTAAGTTGTCTGGGAATGATTAGGGGACTGGAGGCTAAAACATACGAGAAACGGTTGCTGGGATTGGGCACGTCCACTTTAATGAAGAGAAGGATGAGGGGGGAACATGTTAGCAGCGTTCCAGTATCTCAGGGGCTGCCCCAAAGAAGAGGGAGTCAAGCTGTTCTCCAAAGTGCCCGAAGGCAGGAGAAGAAGCAATGGATGGAAACTCATCAAGGAGAGAAGCAACCTGGAACTAAGGAGAAATTTCCCGACAGTGAGGACAATTAACCAGTGGAACAACCTGCCTCCAGAAGCTGTAAATGCTCCAACACTGGAAGTTTTTAAGAAGAGACTGGACAGCCATTTGTCTGAAATGGTATATGTTCACTTGCCTGAGCAGGGGGTTGAACTAGATGACCTCCACGTTCCAGCTCTATTCTGATTGATTGAATGGTTAATTGTCCTCCCTGTTAGGAACTTTCCCCTTAATTCCAGGTTGCTTCTCTCCTTGGTCAGTTTCCATCCACTGTTTCTTGTCCTGCCTACAAGGTGCTTCAGTAAATAAGTTGGGCCCATCTTCCTTGTGGCAGCCCTTCAAATATTGGAAGACTGCTCAGTTTGTTTGTTTTTTACTAAAATAGTTCCACCTTAGACATGAAAGCTGGCTGGGTGACTTTGGATCAATCAGCAGGAGATGGTGAGTTCTAGTCCCACCTTAGACATGAAAGCCAGCTGAGTGACCTTGGGCCAATCACCAGGAGACTATGAGTTCTAGTCGTGCCTCAGGCACGAAAGCCAGTAGGATGACTTTGGGCCAATCACCAGGAAACTGTGAGTTCTAGTCCCACCTTAAGCATGAAAGCTGTCTGGATGATTTTGTGCCAATCACCAGGAGACTGAGAGTTCTAGTCCTGCCTTAGGCACAAAAGCTGTATGAGTGACTTTAGACCAATCACCAGGAGACTGGGACTTCTAGTCCCTCCTTAACCATGAAAGCCATCTGGGTGACTTTGGGCCAATCACCAGGAGACTGGGAGTTCTAGTCCCTCCTTAACAATGAAAGCCATCTGGGTGACTCTGGGCCAATCACCAGGAGACTGTGAGTTCTAGTCCCTCCTTAACAATGAAAGCCATCTGGGTGACTTTAGACCAATCACCAGGAGACTGGGAGTTCAAGTCCCTCCTTAACCATGAAAGCCATCTGGGTGACTTTGGGCCAATCCCCAGGAGACTGTGAGTTCTAGTCCCTCCTTAACCATGAAAGCCATCTGGGTGACTTTGGGCCAATCACCAGGAGACTGGGAGTTCTAGTCCCTCCTTAACAATGAAAGCCATCTGGGTGACTTTGGGCCAATCACCAGGAGACTGTGAGTTCTAGTCCCTCCTTAACAATGAAAGCCATCTGGGTGACTTTAGACCAATCACCAGGAGACTGGGAGTTCTAGTCCCTCCTTAACCATGAAAGCCATCTGGGTGACTTTGGGCCAATCCCCAGGAGACTGTGAGTTCTAGTCCCTCCTTAACCATGAAAGCCATCTGGGTGACTCTGGGCCAATCACCAGGAGATGGGGAATTCTAGTCCCACCTTAGGTATGAAAGCCAGCTGGATGACTTGGTGCCAACTGTTCTCTCTTAGCCCAACTGATCTCACAGGGTTGTAGTGATGGTGAAAATAGCAGTAAAAAAGTCTATTCGATATGTTTGCTACCTTGAGTTGTTTGTCAAAAATAATAAAGGTGGGATAATAATGAATTTCTTAATTCCCGCAAGCCTGGTTCGATTAGCTCTGAGTAGGGATGTAAAAGATTCCACCGACCACATTGGTGCTTTGATTCAGTTCCCATATTTTGGGAAATATTAAAAAGGGAGAATGATGGAGAAGACCTTAAAAAACCCTAGGCAGAGGTCAGCTTTTAGAAATGCAAATTCAATAATCCATTCAGGAAGGTTGGGGCCAGGAAGCTAGAAATTAGGAAGACAAAGACCCCTAAAATCTACATATCCCCACCCAAATTCTAAGGACAGGAGACATAATACGATAAATCCACCAATATCAAAAGGGCACGCTCAGACTGAGGTCAAAGTCCATGACACAGGAAATACAAAGCCTCAAACAGGAACAGGAAACAACCTCAAGAGTCCCAGAAGTTATAAAAACCCACCACTCTGCTCCATGTGGTCAGTTTTTTCCCCCCAGAATCATCTTTCTGTCTGGCTCTCCTCTTCAATAAACTACACCCTTCTTTCTCAAGAAGCCTCCATTTTGATTATTCCCGGCTTAGACTGGACCCTGATGAAGATTTTTCCTTCAACATTCCCCTCCGCTGATAAAGATCAAAGATGCATTGGGATCTACTGCCAGAAGATGTGATGAAAACCATTAGTTGAGATATCGCAGTTAGAATGTAGAATAACAGAGTTGAAAGGGACCTTGGAGGTCTCCTAATCCAGGGGTCACCAACCTGTGGTCCACAGCCGGGTACAGGGCCATGGGTTGTTGGCCACTGGGCCACATGAGTGGCTGGCTAGTGCAGGTGCCTATGCACCCTTGTACCCCCTCACTCATGCCAGCATCACGGCATCACACTGGTGCTAGCAATACCGTGGGGTGGGCGGGCAGTGGTGTCACCACAAGCGCACCCCCCCCAATCACACTAGCATCGCGGCATCATGCTGGCACTATCATTGCTGCAAGCACAACATCCCCACTTGTACTAACATTGAGGCATCACACGGGCACTAGTGTCACCCGAGCACAGCGCAGATGCTCATGGCCCTGTTTGCATCGCGCAAGGAATCACAGTCCCATCCGTGCATGTGCATATGCTTGCATGCATAAAAGCTCCTCCACCCCACTTCCACCCTAGGCTGACAACCAGAAAGATTGGGGACCCCTATTCTAGTCCAACCCGCTGCTCAGGCAGGAAACCCTATACCATTTCAGACAAATGGCTCTCCAGTCTCTTCTTAAAAAGAGACTTAAAAAGAGAAAATATATATATATACAATTGTGCATTCCATTCTTTCCACGGGTCAATGACCAGTCTTATTCAATATTATTATTACTCGAGACTAAGAGCTAGCTGTTGAGAAGAAACATTGGAGTTACGACGCAAGGGGACATCAAGGAAACCAGGATGGAAATACGTTACTGGACTGTGCACACCTTTGTGTACATCCTGCAAAGCGTTGCTAGAATTTGCTACCGTGGCAATATGTCTTGCCACACCTGGCTATGGGTCTCCCTGCATGAGCTCAGTTCATTTGAACAGGTAGCGTGATTGGGGTGCTGTGGCTTTGCAAATAATAACAATAAAGTTGGAAGGGACCGTGGAGGTCATCTAGTCCAACCCCCTGCTCAGGCAGGAAACCCTATACCACTTCAGACAAATGGCTGTCCAGTCTCTTTTTCAAAACCTCCAGTGTTGGAGCATTCACAGCTCCTGGAGGCAGGTTGTTCCACTGGTTAATTGTTCTCACTGTCAGGAAGTTTCTCCTTAGTTCTAGTTGAGCAAATGCATGGAAAAACAAGCAGCAACTATCTGGGGAGCAGAATGTGTTTGCGGAGTGCTTTCTACGTAAAAATCCATAATTCAATGCCTGATCTACTGGATAAAAACTGGGCAAGGTCTGTGTGAAATCCCAGGAGGTCTTCAACAGCGAAACACGGTTTCCTCTGGTCTAAATTGGATGAAGTGAGAGGCTTGCTTGCTAGCAGATCCGACCCTTCGGAACGTTCTGCCCCACAGATCCACAGTGACCCCAATCCCTCAGGGCTTGTAGAAGATCTTGAAAGACGGTTTGATTTTACAGTAACTAGAATTTCAACCCTAGATCAATTTGTGGTTTTTTTTCTTGGAAATGAAAGTTATTTCCTTATGTTATTTTCTGAGTCCAGAACATCTTACATTAAAAAGAGAAAATATGGTATCTAAAATTAGACTCGGGTAATCCGCGACTTACAGCAATTAGTTCAGGGACTGTTCAAAGTAATAATGGCACTGAAAAAATGAACTTATGACAATTTTACACACTTAGGACCATTGCAGCATCCTCACGGCCACGAGATCAAAATTCAGATGCCTGGCAACTGAATGATGATGATCATGATAATAATAATAATAATAATAATAATAATAATAATAATAACAACAACAACAACAACAACAACAACAATAATAATAATAACAACAACAACAATAATGATAATAATAATAATAATAATGATGATGATAATAATAGTAATAGTAACACTAACAGAGTTGGAAGGGACTTTGGAGGTCATCTAGTCCAACCCCCAGCTCAGGCAGGAAACCTTATACCATTTCAGACAAATGGCTGTCTAGTCTCTTCTTAAAAACCTCCAGTGTTGAAGCATTCACCGCTTCTGGAGGCAGGTGGTTCCACTTGTTAATTGTCCTCCCTGTCAGGAAATTTCTCCTTAGTTCTAGGTTGCTTCTCTCTTTGGTTATTTATGACATTTATGATTGCAACTAGCATAAATTGTGGTCCCCGGGTGTTGTGATTGCTTTCTGTGAACTTCTAACAAGCAAAGTCAAAGGGGAAGTCAGATTCACGTAACACTCGTGTTTCTAACTTCACAGCTGCAGTGATCCATTTAACAATTGTGTCAGGAAAGGTCAAAAAATGGGGTAAAAGTTCCTTAACAATTGTCTTGCTTAGCAACAGAAATTTTGGGAAGGAAGGAAGGGCAATAACAATAGACTCAGACTTATATACTACTTCACAGAGCTCTCTAAGCAGTTTACAGAGTCAGCATGTTGCCCCCAACAATCTGGGTCCTCATTTTACCGACCTCGGAAGGAGGGAAGGCTGAGTCAACCTTCAGCTGGTGAGAATTGAACTGTCGAACTGCTGGCAGTCAGCAGATGTACCTTGCAGTACTGCATTCTAACCACTGTGCCACCAAGGTTTTAAATCCATACCTAATTATGATATATAGCCATCATTATATTTATAATTTTAACCTGGTGCCACCAACCTGGAATCTCATGAGTTGGGAAAGCTTTAACAAAAGGAATAAATAACTAAATAAATGCATGAGTCTCTCAGTACAGGTAAGTCCTCAACTTACAACTTACAACCAAAGTTGCAACGGTACTGAAAAAAGGTGACTTACGACCATTTTTCACATTGACAACCATTGCAGCATCCCCATAGTCATGTGATCAAAAATTCAGACACTTGACAGCTGATTCATGTTTATGACGACTTTAGTGTCCTGGGTTTGTGTCATTCCCTTTTTGCAAAGTTCTGATGAGCAAAGACAATGGGGAATAGCATAGCATAGAATAGAATAGAATAGAATAGAATAGAATAGAATAGAATAGAATAGAATAGAATAGAATAGAATAGAATAGAATAGAATAGAATAGAATAGAATGGAATGGAATGGAATGGAATGGAATGGAATGGAATGGAATGGAATAGAATATGTGGCATGGAATAGAATAGAATAGAATAGAATAGAATAGAATAGAATAGAATAGAATAGAATAGAATAGAATAGAATAGAATAGAATAGAATAGAATAGAATAGAATAGAATAGAATAGAATAGATGGAATGAAATATGAATAGAATAGAATAGAATAGAATAGAATAGAATAGAATAGAATAGAATAGAATAGAATAGAATAGAATGGAATGGAATGGAATGGAATGGAATGGAATGGAATGGAATGGAATGGAATAGAATATGTGGCATGGAATAGAATAGAATAGAATAGAATAGAATAGAATAGAATAGAATAGAATAGAATAGAATAGAATAGAATAGAATAGAATGGAATGGAATGGAATGGAATGGAATGGAATGGAATGGAATGGAATGGAATGGAATGGAATGGAATAGAATATGTGGCATGGAATAGAATAGAATAGAATAGAATAGAATAGAATAGAATAGAATAGAATAGAATAGAATAGAATAGAATAGATGGAATGAAATATGAATAGAATAGAATAGAATAGAATAGAATAGAATAGAATAGAATAGAATAGAATAGAATAGAATAGAATAGAATAGAATGGAATAGAATGGAATGGAATGGAATGGAATAGAATATGTGGCATGGAATAGAATAGAATAGAATAGAATAGAATAGAATAGAATAGAATAGAATAGAATAGAATAGAATAGAATAGAATAGAATAGAATAGAATAGAATAGAATAGAATATGTGGCATGGAATAGAATAGAATAGAATAGAATAGAATAGAATAGAATAGAATAGAATAGAATAGAATAGAATAGAATAGAATAGAATAGAATAGAATAGAATAGAATAGAATAGATAAAGCTGGAAGGGACCTTGGAAGTCTTTTAGTTCAGCCCCCTGCTTAGACAGGAAGATCTATACCATTTTAGACAAATGGCTGTCCAGTCTCTTCTTGTAAGCCTCCAGTGATGAAGAATCCACAAATTCTGAAGGCAAGCTGTTCCACTGGTTGGAACAGAACAGAACAGAATAAACCTGGAAGGGACCTTGGAGATCTTTTAGTTCAGCCCCCTGTTCAAGCCGGAGAACCTATACCATTTCAGACAAGTTCAGATTAACTTAACAACCATGTTATCAACTTAACAACTGCAGTGATTCATTTAACAACTGTAACATGGGAGGTCCCTCAAATGTGATCCTGAGGTGAGGACTCCCTGCAGCTTATTTTATTTTATTTCTTGGCGTACAGTGCAACAGAATACAACATTAATGCTCTCCCTGTAGCTGAATGGCTGGCTGACACTTTTGTTACTAAAACCTCAAGCTGCTGAAGATGTGTGCATTTACCGCTAAAGGTCAGGGGTTATGTTCTCGGAATATTTGAGGAGCTGGAAAGGAGACAGAGGAGCCTGCGTAGCTTGCTCACTTACGCTTTGGGTACCTCAAAGGAAGCCATCATGAATTCTTCATGAGATTGGCTAAATTTCAACTACACTTAGAGTTGACGTGGTGGAGAAAAGGGGGGGGCGGGGGAAACAGAAACACCACAAAGCCATTACCGAGGTCTCGCTAAGATTCTTTGCTAAGTTACTATCGTTGGAAATTATTGCCAAGTAGTTGGGAAAGCAAATGGGCTGATCAGTCAGTCGGTTGGTCTCATCTTTCCTGTAGGAGCTACATACAATATTATGAATACTGAACTCAGAATAGCAGAATTGGAAGGGACCTTGGAGGTCTTCTAGTCCAACCCCCTGCTCAAACAGGAGACTATACCATTTTAGACAAATCACTGTCCAGTCTCTTCTTGTAAGCCTCCAGTGATGAAGAATCCACAAATTCTGAAGGCAAGCTGTTCCACTGGTTGGAACAGAACAGAACAGAACAAAGCTGGAAGGGACCTTGGAGGTCTTCTAGTCCAGCTCCTTGCTCAAGCAGGAGAATCTATGCCATTTCAGACAAATGGCTGTCTAGTATCTTCTTAAAAACTTCCAGTGATGGAGTGCCCACGATTTCTGGAGGCAACTTCTGTTCCACTGGTCAATTGCCCTGCCTGTTAGGAAGTTTCTGCTTAATTCCAGGTTGCATGTCTTTTTGGTCAGTTTCCAACCATTTTTTCTTGTCCTTCCCTCTGGTGCTTTGGAGAATAACGTGACCCCCTCTTCTTTGTGGCAGCACCTCAAATACTGGAAGACTGCTATCATGTCCCCCCCCCCCCCCCCGTTTCTTCTTTTCTTTAAGCTAGCCGTTCTTTAGTCCTGCAGCCGTTCTTAATATGTTTTGCCTCCAGGCCTTGGATCATCTTAGTTGCTCTTCTCTGAACGTTTTCCAAACTCTCCGCATCTTTTTTTTTGTCGTATGGTGGCCAAAATTGGTTGCAGTATTCCAAGTGTGGTCTCACCAGGGTTTTATAAAGCGGTACTAATACTTTTTTGTGATCTTGATTCTATGCCTCTGTATATACAATCCAGGATTGCATTCAGCTTTTTGGGGCTGTTGCTGTGGATTGCTGGCTCATAGTCAAGTGATCATCCACCAGGACTCCAAGATCCCTCTCACAATCTCCTGCCTTTGTTCTTCTGCAAAATGAAAGGCATTTGACTGTGAAGTTCTCCTTCATTGGTAACCAATAAGTTTCTGAATGAAATGACTTTTCCCAGCCTTTTTAAAGCTTTGTATGGTTTGCTGCCAAAGTACCTCAGGATGACTCTGTAACCAATCAATGAATCATTCAAAACAAATTACACAGGAAAAGTTAGTGATGGTTCTCCAAAATTGGAGCTGAGGCTAGAAGGTGATCCAAAGTTATTACATTAGATTAGCAATATTTTATTGGGGTTCTGGAGTACAGTTATAGGTGGATGATGGATTTCATCTCAAATGAGAAGCAGTACAATATTATGGTTACAGGTGGGAAAAACCCAAGATCACAGCACGAAGTTAATGAAATAATTTCAGGACATTCACTTTCTCTCAATCCATTCTAACTCAGATGATAATTTGCCGAGAGGAGAAAATTGCTAGGAATGCTTTGTTATTACCAGGAACACCTTAAAGGGACAGATAGTAAATAGACAAAACAATAAATAGATAGATTGGATGGTGGGTTCCTCGCTGCTCTTTGAGCTGGGTTGTTTTCCTGCAGATGTTTCATTACCCAAATAGGGTATCAACATCATTGGTAACATCATCATCAGTGTAAATTGGATTAGAAATCTGTGTGATAATTTGTTCTCTTTGGTTCTTTCTCTCTCCTGTCTGTTTCAACTCCTTGATCTAGACAAAATGGTCGGGAAATATAAGGTTGAGGGTGGTGGTTTATTCTCCGAGCTTCTGGGTTGGTTTCTGGATGTTTCGTTACCAGGCGTTGAAAGAAAAATCTTCATCAGGATCCAGTCCAAGCTGGGAATAAACAAAATGGAGACTGCTTTAGAAAGTAAGTTCCTGTTTATTGAGTTGCAGAACCAGACAGAAAAGGTTCTTTGGCAGCTGACCACATGGAGGTGGGAGTGATGAGTTTTTATACCTTCTTGGGCTTTTGTGTTTGGAGTTGTTCCTGTGGCATGAACTTTGACCTGGGGTTCAATGTGCCTTTTGGTGTTTTGGTGGTGGCAGGTTAATCCTACTATGTCCTAAAGGTCATGTTCTGCTTCCCTGGGGCTGTGGCCGATGGCTGTGTCCTGTGTTGGATTTTTTGGGTGCAGGGTTGCTGGTTCTAGGGATCTTTGTCTTTCTAATCCCATCAGCTCTAAGCTTCCTGCCTCCAGTCTTTCTGAAAGGATTATCACATCTCAACTTCTACAGACGGACCTGACCTCTGCTTGGGGCAAAGAGACTAGGGGTGGGTGGGTTCTGCCTAAGATTTTCCATCATTCCTTTAGGGAAATATAACATTCTGCCTTTTTAATATTCCCCAAAATATTTCTTTCTTGTGGGGGCGGTGGGACTTTCTTCCTACACAGGCTAGATAAAATCTTCAGCGGAGTTTAGAGAATGTCAGTGCCTTATGACTGTTTTTCACTCTTATGACCATTGCAACATCCCACGGCCATGTGATCAGAATGTGGAGGCTTGGCAACTGGTTCACATTTATGACAGTTGCTGTGTCCAGGATCATGTGATCCCCTTTGGCAACCTTTTCACAAGCAAAGTCAATGGGGAAACCAATTTCACCCAGCAGCTGTGTTGCTAATTTGAGAAACGCAGTGATTCACTTAGCCACCGTGACGAGGAAGGTCGTAAAATGGGGCAAAACTCATTTAACCCCTGTCTCGCTTAGGAACAGAAATGTTGAAGTCAATTGCGGTCATAAGTTGAGAACTACCGGCAAGGTCCTAATCATGCACTTTTGAGAATATTTTAATCTAAAAATTTATTTATTTATTTATTTAGTTATATTTATATACCACCCTATTCCCTGAGGACTCAGGGCGGTTTACAGGGAATTAAAAATCCAAAATACAAAAATTAAGAACCAAATTAAAAATATTAAATTGACCCTGTAGTCAGTTAAAAAGAAGTTATATATTTTAATGTTAAATTTATACATGCATTGATTGTATGGCACACCGCTTAGAGTCTCCCTCTGAAGGAGGTGGGGCAGTTTAGAAATATGAAATATAGATGAAAGAAATAAATATATTTTTTCTGTGTATCCAGACACCCTGCCATGTCACTTGTGGGACTTCCAGAGGGTCTAGGCCAGGAGTAGGCAACCTTGGCTCTTTTATGTCTCGTGGACTTCAACTCCCAGAATTCCTGAGCCAGCATGGCTCAGCTTGGAAACCTCTCCCTTGTCCCTCAGCATGGCTGGCTCAGGAATTCTGGGAGTTGAAGTCCACAAGACATAAAGCGGCCTAGGCCTAGGCCAGGAGTAGGCAACCTTGGCTTTTTTATGTCTCGTGGACTTCAACCCTTGAAGACCACTCGGAGGCTTCAACTGGTGCAGAATGCGGCCGCGCGAGTTGTAATGGGGGTTTCCCGATACTCCCATGTAACACCTCTACTCCGTGAGCTGCATTGGCTTCCGGTTGCCCTCCGGGTGAAATTCAAGGTGCTGGTTATCACCTATAAAGCCCTACATGGCCTGGGTCCGGGATATCTGAGGGAACACCTGCTGCCGGCATCAAATGCCCTTCGCCCAGTGCGCTCCCACAGGGAGGGTCTGCTCAGGGTCCCGCCGGTAAGAGACTGCCGGCGGGTGACACCCAGGGATAGGGCCTTCTCGGTGGGAGCGCCTGCCCTCTGGAACCAGCTGCCGGTGGAGCTGAGAACTGCCCCCGACCTCCGATCATTCCGCCGGGGCCTGAAGACCTGGCTCTTCGAGCTCTCGGGCCCAGACTGAGGAGAAATTTTAATTTGGGGTTCTTTTTTAATCGACTACAGGGCCAATTTAATATTTTTAATTAGGTTCTTAAGTTTTGTATTTTGGATTTTAATTCCCTGTAAACCGCCCTGAGTCCTCAGGGAATAGGGCGGTATATAAATATAACTAAATAAATAAATAAATAAACTCCCAGAATTCCTGAGCCAGCATGGCTCAGCTTAGAAACCTCTCCCTTTCCCCTCAGCATGGCTGGCTCAGGAATTCTGGGAGTTGAAGTCCACAAGTAAAAAAAGAGCCGAGGCTGCCTACCCCTGGACTAGCAGAACATCTTTGGAAGAACGTATTTTCCTAACCAACATATTGTATAGGTAGTCCTCAACTTACGACCACAAGTGAGACAATTGTTAAGTGAGTTTTGCCTCCGTTTTACGACCTTTCTTGCCAAAGTGGTTAAGTGAATCACTGCAGTTGGTAAGTTAGTCACAGGATTGTGACATGAATCTGTCTTCCCCCTTGACTTTGCTTGTCAGGAGGTCGAAAAATGAGATCACATGACCCCAGGACACTGCGACGGTCATAAATACAAGTCAGTTGCCAAGCGTCTGAATTTTGATCACGTGACCCTGGGGGATGCTACAAGGGTCGTAAGTGTGAAAAACTGTCATAAGTCATTTTTCCCCCAGTGCTATTGTAACTTCAAATGGTCACTAAACAAATTATTATAAGTCTAGGCCAGGGGTAGGCAACCTTGGCTCTTTTATGACTCGTGGACTTCAACTCCCAGAATTCCTGAGCCAGCCATGCTGAGGGGAAAGGGAGAGGTTTCTAAGCTGAGCCATGCTGGCTCAGGAATTCTGGGAGTTGAAGTCCACGAGACATAAAAAAGCCAAGGTTGCCTACTCCTGGCCTAGGCCTAGGCCGCTTTATGTCTTGTGGACTTCAACTCCCAGAATTCCTGAGCCGGCCATGCTGAGGGAAAAGGGAGAGGTTTCCAAGCTGAGCCAGCCTGGCTCAGGAATTCTGGGAGTTGAAGTCCACGAGACATAAAAGAGCCAAGGTTGCCTACCCCTGGTCTAGGATGCCACGTGCTTCATTTTACATTCTTTTCCCTCCAAACAAGTGATTAAATGAAAGGTTGGGCAGGCAGGACACCAAAGATATATGCAAAGGATGAGAAACTCTCCATATGGCAAAGATTCTTCTCCATAGCAACTATCAACTGCTGCCGATACTAATTTCTCTTTAATTAATTGAGGAGTTCTGTTGTTTTCTGGTTTCAATTTCTTCTTCACCAGCCAGAGTCACAATAATGATGGGGATGGGCAGCTGGATAAATTGTTTAACTAAACAAACCAAAAAAGGAACGGCTGATATGCCTCCATGACTTGCAATGAGACTTGAATGTAGAGACAGCCTCCAGCTGTTCCATAAAATGATAGACCCAGCATTGATTTTTAATCCTTAAGCAAGACAGCAATTTAGTATTCAGAAATCTATCACACTATCCATCCATCTATCCTCTCTCTCATCTCTCATCTCTCATCTATCTTTGATCATTTACCATCAATCATCTCTATCCATCATCTGTCTAGTAAATTTATCTATACATCTACCCATCTATCCTCTACCTATCTGTCTCTCTGTCTATCTTCCATCCATCTATCTCTCTGTCTTTACATCTATCTGTCTATCTATCTATCTATCTATCTGTCTGTCTGTCTGTCTGTCTGTCTGTCTGTCTGTCTGTCTGTCTGTCTGTCTTTCTGTCTGTCTGTCTATCTATCTATCCATCCATCAGTCATCCTCTCTCTCTCTCTCTCTCTCTCTCTCTCTCTCTCTCTCTCTCTCTCTCTCTCTCTCTCTCTCTCTCTCTCTCTCTCTCTCTCTCTCTCTCATCTATCTATCTATCTATCTATCTATCTATCTATCTATCTATCTATCTATCTATCTATCTATCTATCTATCTATCTCCATTCATCTCTTTCTCTATCATCTATCTATCTGTCTGTCTGTCTGTCTGTCTGTCTGTCTGTCTGTCTGTCTGTCTATCTATCTATCTATCTATCTATCTATCTATCTATCTATCCATCATCTCCTTACCTACCTACCTACCTACCTATCCATTCCTCTCTCCATATCTGAGGGGTTTCTATTGGTGCCCGAATCAGTTTAAGATGTCATGCCTTACCTTCAGGAAGTCCTCTGCTACAATTTTACCCAGGTCAACAAAATATGTCAGGATATCTCCGTTCTTATCAAACACAATGTTCTTCTGGTTACTTTGGATCAATGATCTGGATGACAGGCACTTTTTTTTTTTTATTATTACATTTATATCCCGCCCTTCTCCGAAGACTCAGGGCAGCTTACAAGCTTAGCAGTAGCCTTCATTCTATGTATATGATGAGTGCATGCAAGGGATGCTCTGGGCTTTCTGGATTTTTCTTTCAATCCACTCCCCCCCTAATCACCGCCCTCCCCCACTTCTGCCTCAACTCTCTGACTCCAGAAACAAAGAGATGGGTGGAAACCAGAAAGGGGAGATTTGGGGGAGCTACGAGAGATGTTTGTCGTGCAGAACTTCCGATCCTCTAGAACACAAACAATATTCATTCATTCATTCATTCATTCATTCATTCATTCATTCACTAACTTTCCCTTTCGTTGCAAACCAGCGCTGCAAAAAATGCATTCTGAAGCCCCCACCTGGCAAGCGTTACTTTTCATCACGCTAATTATGCTAATAACTGTCGTTAATTACAAGGCACTCTCTCCAACGTCGGCAGTTATTAGCCAGGCGAGGCACGCAGAACATCCAGTTAAGCACAAAAGGGGTGCGTATGGGTGGTGGTGGTGGTGGGTGGTGGTGGAAAGAAAGCCCAAGCCAACAGGGGTTTTGGGATCAGAGTCATAACTATGTGAGGGTGTGGGTGAGATTCCCGTGGAGAAACTGTAACACCCAGGAAGGTTGGCGACGTTCTTGGTGCCATTAAAGTCTCACCTAAGCTTGGTTTAATCAGAAGGCTTAATGGTCCGTAACAATGGTATTAATGCAGATGAAGACTTACCAAAATAGTCCTGAACAGCAAGATTGGCACAGCAGAACCTGTAATACATACCCCCCAGAAAGAAAGAAAGAAAGAAAGAAAGAAAGAAAGAAAGAAAGAAAGAAAGAAAGAAAGAAAGAAAGAAAGAAAGAAAGAAAGAAAGAAAGAAAGAAAGAAAGCCAAAAAAGTTAAGATGGTGGCTAGAACAGAGCAATGGAAGTGCACCCCCTTTTTATTTATTTATTTATTGAATTTATTTATTAGATGTTTCTCCCACCTTTGCTACTTTAGAAGTAACTGAAGGCAGCACATCTTCCTACTACTTCTTCAGGCTCCCATTTTCCACACAGCAAGAACCCTGCGGGTGGAAGTGGGCTGAGAGAGAGGGGTTGGCCCAATGTCAGCCAGCTAGTTTTCATGCCTATGATGTGACTAGAACTCACAGTCACCTGGTGATTGGCCCAAAGTCACCCAGCTGGCTTTCATGCATAAGGCGGGACTAGAACTCTCAGTCTCCTGGTGATTGGCCCAAAATCACCCACCTGGTTGTCTTGCCTAGGGCAGGACTAGAACTCACTATCTCCTTGTGAATGGCCCAAAGTCACCCAGTTGGCTTTTGTGCCTAAGGTGGGACTAGAACTTACAGACTCCTGGTGATTGGCTCAAAGTCATCCAGCTAGTTTTCATGCCTAAGGTGGGACTAGAACTCTCAGTCTCTTGGTGATTGGCCCAAAGTCACCCACCTGGTTGTCTTGCCTAAGGCAGGACTAGAACTTTCAGTCTCTTGGTGATTGTCTCAAAGTCACCCACCTGGTTGTCATCCCTCAGGCAGGACTAGAACTCTCAGTCTCCTGGTGGTCAGCCCAAAGTCACCCAACTGGCTTTCATGCCTAAGGCAGGACTAGAACTCACAGTCTCCTGGTCGTCAGCCCAAAGTCACCTGGCTGACTTTCATGCCTCAGGCAGAACTAGAACTCACAGTCTCCTGGTGATTGGCCCAAAGTCACCAATTGGCTTTCATGCCTAAGGCAGGACTAGAACTCTCACCTAACCACAACATTGTGTTGTGCTGTGATTGTCGTCTTTATTTTTTGATACCTCCTGGATGGGGCACTAGGCAATATACAGAAGTGTCAACCAGATACGTTTTTTAAAAAGTCACAATGATGTGATGGTGTCATCAAAGCAATTGTCCCACCTTAAACAGGCAGGGCTTTGATGACATTGTCACGGCCCCTCTTTTGACGGCCTGTTGCAGACCGAAGATCCAGTGAGGATCAAGAGTTAACGCTTTGCTGAGTGGTAAAGCTGGCTAATAAAGCTTTGAGCTACTCCCCACCTCATCCGTCATACGGGATCAAACGGGATAACGTCAACAGTGGCAAGGCAGAAATGTATTGCGATTGCTCCGCTTTGAATTTTTAAAGTGAGTTTGTCACAGGCTCTGTTTCCGCTCCTGCTGCTGGTCAACATTTTTAGCAATGCCTTTCAGATGAGGGCATTGAACTTACCAACTTTGCGGGAGATTCGGAGGAGACTGGACACAAGAGAGGATATTTTAAGAGACTCCCTGGATCAGGAGGCTAAAATTAATAGGATGGAACGTAAAAGAATAAAACCCTTATTCTAATTCTGTACAGGAGAAATGTAAGACACCAATCTAAGAGGGGTCCTTGATGGCTGGTTGGTTGGTTAGTAGCACTGATGATGTTACCTAATTTGGGTAATGAAGTCTGCAAGAAAACAGCAAAGTTCAAAGAGCACCAAGAACTCCACAGCCATCCAGCTCCTCTTCTTCTTCCTCCTCCTCCTCCTTCTCCTCTCCACACACCCACTCCCTTTTGGACACTGATGTAATGAAACATCTGCAAAAAAACAACCAAACTCAGAGCACTGAGGACCTTATGGTCCTCCTCCTCCTCCTCCTCCTCCTCCTCCTCCTCCTCCTCCTCCTCCTCCTCCTCCTCCTCCTCCTCCTCCTCTTCTCCACACCTCCCAGTCCCTTCTAATACAGATGAAGTTATCTAGTTGGGTAATGAAATGTCTGCAAGAAAACAACCAAACTCAGAGCACTGAGGACCTCATGGTCCTCCTCCTCCTCCTCCTCCTCCTCCTCCTCCTCCTCCTCCTCCTCCTCCTCCTCCTCCTCCTCCTCCTCCTCCTCCTCCTCCTCCTCCTCCTCTCCACACCTCCCAGTCCCTTTTAATACAGATGAAGTTATCTAGTTGGGTAATGAAATGTCTGCAAGAAAACAACCAAACTCAGAGCACTGAGGACCTCATGGTCCTCCTCCTCCTCCTCCTCCTCCTCCTCCTCCTCCTCCTCCTCCTCCTCCTCCTCCTCCTCCTCCTCCTCCTTCTCCTCTCCACACCTCCCACTCCCTTCTAATACAGATGAAGTTATCTAGTTGGGTAATGAAATGTCTGCAAGAAAACAACCAATCTCAGAGCTCTGAGGACCTCATAGTCCTCCTCCTTCTCCTCCTAGGGGGTCAACCTAGTTTCCAAAGCAAGAAGAGGCCGGACAGTCACTTGTCTGAGATGGTATAGGTTCTCCTGCTCGAGCAGGGGGCTGGACTAGAAAACCTCCAAGGTCCCTTCCAGCTCTATTCTATTCTATTGTCTTCTGGGTTAGGGGGGAAAGAAGGAAAGGGAGAAAGAGAAGGAGAAAAATGCTACTAAACTGAAGCAGGCTCAAAGGAGAACAAAGATATATTATTAAACACCCGGAAGTTGTGATTTATGAGGAAGGGATTAAAAGGACCCTTTTTCATATGCAGCTTCGGTAAACAATGAGAGAGCAAGGCTGTCGGTTTGGGAGGGCTTTTCAGATTTTGGCATTAATAAGAGGGAAGATTAAGCTGGAGGTCTCGGCGAGTGACAGCGTGAGCCTTTTCAGAGAACCGTCCATTAGCAACAGACACCAGCTGGGCAAGGGAGGAGAAGTAGAAAGCAAGGGTGGCAATGGGAAGGCTATGGCTGAATGGAAAGCAAGGGGCATTTAGGTGGAATATTTAATTGGGCTGTAAAGCACTCTGTTTATCGGTGAATGCTTGCTAACTGAACAGCCACAGGCATGGGGGAGAAATCTTAGTTTTGTAGAGAAACCTATTTCATTTCAAAGAGAAACCTGCTTTATGTCAAAGAGAGCCAAGGTTGAAGGGATGGAGAGAATGGCCTCTAAGAATCGCGCCACAGAGGAAACATTGCAATGATTCAAATGCATTGACTTGGAAAGTTAGTTGGCAAAAGAAGAAAACTAGAGTAAGACTGAAGAAAATAGAGGTTTTGATCCATTAGATAGGATATCATCAGTGGTGGGATTCAAATACTTGAACAACTGGTTCTCTTATTGGATGCAAGCCTGGGCCTCCGAGGCCTAGAATGGACTTCCAGAAGTGGCATCTATGCACTTTCGGCAAGCTGTTCTAGGCCTGGGAGGCCTCCTCCCGGTCTCCGAGGCCTAGAAAAGACTTCCAGAAGTGGTATCCACGCACTTCTGGCAGGCTGTTTGAAGTTTGAAGACCCCTATTCTAAATGATATGCAGATCAAACATATGTGCCTTGAAGTAAGGCCAGCCCTGAACTGGAGCTCCGAGGCTGGCATTCCCGTTAAACTGATCAGTTCTCTGTTCTGTAGCATTTCTAGCTATTGGTTTTAAGGCAGATCTATTTCCTCTATGTCTCTTTCATTAAGCTAGACCGAGCTTCCATCAATATGCAGAGGATGCAAAGATAAAGTAGGAAACGGTTGCTAGGCAAGGAAACTTCAACCTGCAGTGCAAGATTCAGGCCACCTCTGGCTGAAGGGGAAAAAAAAGAGGAAAATAATCCAAACAAAACAGCCTGTGTATTTTCAGGAACAAAACAACATAATTCCTGCAAATTTCTTGAAGAGATGCTAAAGAGAATTTGTCCGGAGGTCAGCTACCCCATCCTGAGCAAACACCATGCAAAATGCTTTCTTTTTCTTTTTTCTTTTAATTTTAACTGGGGCCCGTAAAATATGAATGATAAAAAAGGAGGAAGGAATCAGCAATGGCTCACAAGAAACGAGTTGTCCTCACCTCAAAAGATTTCTTTCGAGTTTACACTGGTCCTATGCGAGGAAAGAGAATGGAACGAAAAAGGGTGGGAAAAATGGGAATGCATGGATGGATTGAAATATGTGTGGTCAATTGGACCAGCTGCCAAGGAGAAGCTATTCTCCATTTCTCAAAATATTAGAACCAAAGGCACACCCAATGAAACTTTATTGAACCTTGAAGAAAACCAGGATCTAGTTTTATTACACAACTCACAATTCAGCTTTGGAGTTTTCTGCCATGAGATCTGGGGTTGGCTGCCACCTTGGCTGGCCTCCGAAAAGAAGTGGGCCAATTGGTGGAAGCCTTGGGGATCAATGTATCTTTGTGGTGGAATCTCCAAGTAGAGTGGAGTGGAGGTGTGAAGCTTAACATTCTTACACAGCAAGAAACAACCCAGATCTTCCCTCCCCAAGATCCACGAAACCCTTATATGGCATTTCCCAAGAGAAAGCGGTCACCGCGCCAAGATTCTTGTAAATAGGCATGCAGCAATGTTGAAAGAAAAGTCTTCGTCATGGTTCAGTCCAAGCCGGGAATAAACAACATGGCGACTGCTTTAGAAAGAAGGTTGCAGTTCATTGAAGAGGAGAGCCAAACAGGAAGATGGCTCTGGAAGAAAGAAAGGGGCGAGCACATGTAGGGAGTGGGTTTTTATACCCTCTGGAGCCTTTTGTTTGGAGTTGTTTCCTGTTCCTGTTTTAGGCTTTGTATTTCCTGTGTCATGTATTCTGACCTGAGTCTGGGTGTGCCCTTTGGCATCTGTGGGTTAATCCCATTATGTCCTGTCTTAGACTTTGAGTGGGGTACATAGATTTTAGGTGTCTTTGTCTTCTTAATCTTCTAGCTGAGGGCCTCCGACCTTCCTGAATGGATTATCACATCTGCATTTCTACAGAGCTGGTTTCTGCTTGGGGCAGGGAGACTTGGGGCTATTAAGAAAAATTGGGCATGCTTTTCTGCCTCTTTCAAGATCCTTTGAAGAAATATAATGTTCTGCCCTTTTAATATTCTCTTCTCTGGGGGGCTGACTTCCCACAGCAATAAAGTAGTAACATTCACCAGTTCAAGAAGTCATTCCCGTTTCTTGTGCAAGGCCACTCTTGGCCTTGATGACAGCAGGGAGACTAATAGGCTTCCTTGTCCAATTGGTTGGTCACTGCAAATCTGCTAGATTAGGTATGTCAGAGGTCTCATCCAGCAAGGCATGTACTTAAGTTCTAAGCAAAAAAATGGAGATATGTCCTTTTCTTACCTTCACCCGAAAGCAAGATCTTTGGTTATTAATCAAACACACGTTATTGGGAAAAATATGGATTATTTAAAGGTGTACGTATAAAGATCCTGAGGTTGGGAAAGATGGAAGGCAAAAGGAGAACGGGACAGCAGTGGATGAATTTGGGCAAATCCAGGAGAGAGTGGAAGACAAGAGCATGGCATGCTGGGATGCATGAGATCATGA
This sequence comes from Vipera latastei, assembly GCA_024294585.1. Taxonomy (NCBI): domain Eukaryota; kingdom Metazoa; phylum Chordata; class Lepidosauria; order Squamata; family Viperidae; genus Vipera; species Vipera latastei. The sequence continues at coordinate 4,340,146 of CM044355.1, forward strand.
AGAGTCAGCCATGACTTGACAACTGAACAACAGCAACCACAAAAGGTGCAGGCTTTTTCTGGGCTAGGGATTCCCCAACAGTAAACTTTAGAACACGGGTGTCAAATGTGCCATGTCACGTGACGTGTTGTGACGTGATGTATCATGCCTTTTTTTTTTGCATAGCCGGAGCTGGGGTGGGTGCAGTCTCCATGGGCCGGCAGTTTGACATCCCTGCTTGAGAAGATAAAACATAGAATAATAGAATTGGAAGGGACCTTGGAGGTCTTCTAACCCAATTCCCCGATCAAGCAGAGAGACCCTATACCATTTCAGATAGATAGTTGTCCAGTCTCTTTTTGAAAGCCTCCATTGATGGAGCACCCACAACTTCTGAAGGCCAGCTATTCTATTGGTTGATTGCTCTCTCCATTAGGAATTTTTCTCCTTAGTTTTAGGTTGCTTGTCCCCTTGGTTAGTTTCCATGCATTGTTTCTTGTCTTGCCTATTGGTGCTTTGGGAAATGATCTTACCTCCTTGTCTTTTCAGGAGCCCCTCAAATTGGAACACTGCTATCATGTTCCCCCCCCTTGTCCTTCTCTTCATTAAACTAAAGGTAAAGGTAAAGGTTCCCCCGCACATGCGTGCTAGTCATTTCCGACTCTAGGGGCCGGTGCTCATCTCCGTTTCAAAGCCAAAGAGCCAGCGCTTGTCAGAGGACGTCTCCGTGGTCATGTGGCCGGCATGACTAGACGGCAAAGGTGCACGGAACTCTGTTACCTTCCCACCGTAGTGGTCCCTATTTTTCTACTTCCATTTTTACGTGCTTTCGAACTGCTAGGTTGGCAGAAGCTGGGACGAGTAACAGGCGCTCACTCTGTTACGTGGCACTCGGGATTCAACCCGCCAAACTGCCGACCTTCTGATCGACAGGCTCAGCGTCCTAACCCACTGAGCCATCGCGTCCCTTTCATTAAACTAGACATACCTAATTCCAGCAACCGTTCCTTGTATGTTTTACCCTCCAGTCCCCTGATCCTCTTTATTGCTCTTCTCTGCACTCTTTCTAGAGTCCCAACATCTTTTTTACATCGTGGTGACCAAAACTGGATGCCGTATTCCAAGTGTGGCCTCAGCAAGGCCTTGTAAAGTGGTATTAATACTTTGCGTGATCTTGATTCTATCCCTCTGTTAACGCAGCCTAGCACTGTGTTGGCTATTTTGGCAGCTGCAGCACACGGCTGGCCCATATTTAAGTGACTGTCCACTAGGACTCTGAGATCCCTCTCACAGTTGCTACTATTGAGCAAAATACCACCTATACTATGATAATAACTTTATTGTCACTTTGAATGTACACCAATCGGCATACATCAAAATGAAATTTCGTTGCACAAAGCTCTCAAAGGGTCACCACCTCCGATATATACTTCTTGTTCGTGGCCCGCTCAAATTTCACATTGTCCATTTTAGTCTCTAGGGAGTGAACGATGGCACACAGAACAGATGGAAATGGGGCTTCATGTGGATTAGCCCTCAAATTCGCTTGTATTCTGACAACCTCGCCTTCTTTCCTTTTTCTGATCCTGACTCTTCCACCTTTTCCTTAAAGAGGCCTTGCTTCTTTTCGCCCCTGGAGCACGCTGCTGCCACCACCAACTCCTCCAAAAGCCTCTCTCTCTTCCTCTGGGCCTTATCCAGTTCCTTTGCTCCATAAGCTCCAGGTCCTCTCCTCCTCTGCCTGTGCATTTGGTTTTTCTTGCCTAAATGTAGGACATTGCTTTTTTTTCACCATTGAAATCACTCAAAACCAGAAAAATACCTATATCTGCATCTACATCACATATAAAATCATTTTAAAAAAAAAAAACTATAAAGTGCAACCAGTTAAAATATAAAACAGTAAAATATTTAATATTTAATTGAAGTTTGGGAGTTATATCACTGTGGGTGCAATTTCAAACTGCATTTCTCTCTTTTTGCAACCAGAGAAAAAGGCTTCTGTTCAGTTTGCAATCAACTTGTGTTCCAAGATAATTTGCACAAGGGCTGTCCCCAAGGCAGATGTTCCGGTGTTTAATTTTTTTGTTTCCTAAGTGAAAAAAAAAAAAACCCTTGCTGTTTTCTCTGTGATATTTCTTTCTGTTATCTTCATGCCTACCAAGATAATTTTGAACTTTATTTCAGCTTCCTGGGGTATTATCAATATCCCATACAGTTTTATGTCGCCTGCATATTTTGCAGACAAACAGCACATTAAATCAATCCTCCCTCTGATGGCATTTTCAGCCAGCGAGGAACAAGCAAGTAGTCCATTTCAATTTCTCTCCTGCCCTCCTTCAAGTACTCAACAAACAGATGAGCAGGAAAAAAAAATACAGTTAAAAGCAAGAGTATTATTCTACAGCATAATTTTTTCCTGCCGACAGGAGAGATCCTCACACGTCATGCAATAATAATAATAATAATAATAATAATAATAATAATAATAATAATAATAATAATAATAATAATAATAATAATAATAATAATAAAAACTTGGAAGGAACCTTGTAGGCCATCTAGTCCAACCCCCTGCTCAGGCAGGAAACCCTATACCATTTCAGACAAATGGCTGTCCAGTCTCTTCTTAAAAACTTCCAGTGTTGGAGCATTCACCACTTCTGGAGGCAGGTTGTTCCACTGGTTGATTGTTCTCACTGTCAGGAAATTTCTCCTTTGTTCTAGGTTGCTTCTCTCCTTGATCAGTTTCCATCTGTTGCTTCTTGTCCTGCCTTCAGGTGGTTTGGAGAATAGCTTGACTCCCTCTTCTTTGGGGCAAACCCTGAGAGATTGGAAGGCTGCTATCATCTCTCCCCTCGTCCTTCTCTTCATTAAACTAGACAGACCCAATTCCAGCCTCTGTTTTCCTTTAAATCCTCTGCTCTTTCTAATGTCGCTTTCCTCCTTCATTCTACACTCAAGGACACCATTTGACTTTTTTTGAATAAAAACATACAGGGGAAGAAGAAGAACAGCCCTCGTGTCAATAGCTCCAGAGCAGAATGCAACTAAAGGCTGAGATCAAATTGGACCCCAGAGACCAATTTTAATAGAA
>CM044355.1:4348221-4393221 GCA_024294585.1 Vipera latastei
CATCCCTGCAGATTAATGACTCCATACACACTGTTATGTATTGGGCTTGTGGTATCATCACCACGTGCGTTGCTGGAGTGCTAACGGCTCCCCAGCTATGTAGACAGGCTGTCTCCGGTCCTGCAATTGGTCAGCCCTGGCGGAAAGTGCGGGTTTAATCCTATTGGCTGCTTCCGTAGGGCTAAAGGTAAAGGTTCCCCCGCACATGCGTGCTAGTCGTTTCCGACTCTAGGGGCCGGTGCTCATCTCCGTTTCAAAGCCAAAGAGCCAGCGCTTGTCCGAGGACATCTCCGTGGTCATGTGGCCGGCATGACTAGACACCAAAGGCGCACGGAACGCTGTTACCTTCCCACCGTAGTGGTCCCTATTTTTCTACTTGCATTTTTACGTGCTTTCAAACTGCTAGGTTGGCAGAAGCTGGGACGAGTAACAGGCGCTCACTCTGCTACGTGGCACTCGGGATTCGACCCGCCAAACTGCCGATCTTCTGATCGACAAGCTCAGCGTCCTAACCCACTGAACCACCGCGTCCGTAGGGCTAGGCTATATATATTGTAGCTGGGTGCAGCTCAAGCCCAAGCACAGTTATATCAAGAATAAAGAATGAGTTTCTCTCTGTTCAACCTTGTGTCTTCGTTCCTGATCACCAGAGCCCACGACTTAACACACACCATCACGTGTGGGTGGATAAGCGGGAGGGGATGGTGGCCATTAATTATTGGGCAAAATAAGGTGGCCATTAATGCTTGGGACAAACAAGGTTGCCAGCTGGCTCAGAAAAAAAATATCATGGAAAATGAACGGTCTTACTTTGCATCTTCTGTGTCAGCTCGACATGCCAAAATCAGGCTGGGATGTTTCCTTTGGTGAGTCAAGATCAGCCGGCACCCACATTCAATGCTTCAGGACAAATGATGGTTTAAGCTGAAGAGAGGAACTCTTTTTGCCATCAGATGAAGCGAGGCACAATCCCTGACTGTGTAAACAGGCATAGAATCAAAATCATGTGAAGTATTAGTACAGCTTTATAAATCCTTAGTAAGGCCACACCTGGAACACTGCAGCCAGTATTGGTCACCACGATATAAAAAAGATATTGAGACTTTGGGGGGAAAAAAGTGCAAAGAAGAGCAACTAAGATGATTAAAGGCCCGGAGACTAAAACATATGAAGAACAGTTGCAGGATTTGGAAATGGCCAGTCTAGAGAAAAGAAGGACTAGGGGTGGACATGATAGAGGTGTTCCAATATTTGAGGGGCTGCCAAAAAGAAGAGGAAGGGTAAACTGATTTTCCAAAGCAGCAGAAGGCAAGACAAGAAACAATGGATGGAAACTAATCAAGAACAGAAGTGACCTGGAATTAAAGAATCTTCCTAACAATAAGGACAATTAACCAGTGGGACAGCAGGAAGAGCGGAGCAGGAGAGGGGGAGGAGAGGAGGAGGAGAGGAGAGGAGAGAGAACCTTGGAGGTCATCTAGTCCAACCCCCTGCTCAGGCAGGAAATCCTATACCATTTCAGACAAATGGCTGTCCAGTCTCTTCTTAAAAAAACTTCCAGTGTTGGAGCATCCACAATTTCTGGAGGCAAGTCTTTCCACTGGTTAATTGTTCTGACTGTCAGGAAATTTCTCCTTAGTTCTAAGGTTGCTTCTCTCTTCGGTTAGTTTCCACCCGTTGCTTCTTCTCCTGCCTTCAGGGGCTTTGGAGAATAGCTTGACTGCCTCTTCTCTGTGGCAATCCCTTGCCTTCAGAAGTTGTAGAAGCCCCGTCACTGGAGGCTTTAAAGAAAAGACCGGACAACCACTTGTCTGAAATCATATGGGGGTTGGGCTAGATGACCTCCCAGGTCCCTTGAAGCATAGTTCCTTCACTGCCATTTTTGAGGAGAAGCTACAGGCCTCCCGGGTAAAAACTCAAGGGTTCACTCTCTGTTGATGCTCTGCAATGAGAAGGTTGTGTTCCATTGATGTTTTGCATGTTCTTTGTGTTAACACTGCAGAATGCACAGCTGACTGAGTTCAATACAGCCACTGTGATTAATGCCTGTTTAAATATCATCAGGTGGGAAATGCTTGCCTAGTTTGGTGGCTCATTAAAAGGAATCAAGTGTGAACATCTCAACACCAACCAGGGCCCAAAGGCCTCCTGAAGTTTGCAAGCACCATCTGGGACTTTGTGGGCTCTTCCAACATCAGAGCAGCAGGTGTGCTTAGAAATTAGTTCATTTTAACAGAGGTGAGACTCCTCCTCTGATTGGTTCCTTGGCTCTCTTTCTGTATTTCCTTCTAGGAAAAAAAATCAAGTATCTTCGCATTGGGTTTTCCAATCAGGGATAGGGTGGCTGGTACCACGGAATGGGTTAGACAGCATCACCACCAGATGGATTCGTAGCTGGCTGACCGGCCGTACTCAGCATGTGGTCCTCAATGGAACCGCATCTACATGGAGGGAAGTGTGTCGTGGTGGGCCCCAGTGCTCTGTTCTGGGCCTAGTGCTCTTCAGCATCTTCATCAATGATTTGGATGAGGGGAAAGATGGGGAATTCATCAAATTTGCAGACGACACCAAGCTGGCAGGAATAGCCAACACTCCGGAAGACAGGCTTAAGATACAGGAGGATCTAGACAGACTTGAAGACTGGGCACTATCTGACAAAATGAAATTCAATGGTGGAAAAAGTAAGGTTCTACATTTAGGCAAAAAAACCTCAAAGGTACAGGTATAGTATAGGGGGTACCTTGATCAATAGTAGTGACTGTGAGAGGAATCTCGGAGTCCTAGTGGACAATCACTTAAATATGAGCCAGCAGTGTGCTGCAGCTGCCAAAAAAGCCAACACAGTGCTAGGCTACATTAACAGAGGGATAGAATCAAGATTACATGAAGTATTAATACCACTTTACAATGCCTTGGTAAGGCCACACTTGGAATACTGCATCCAGTTTTGGTCACCACGATGTAAAAAAAGATGTTGAGACTCTAGAAAGGGTACAGAGAAGAGCAACAAAGATGTTTATGGGACTGGAGGCTAAAACATATAAGGAACGGCTGCTGGAATTGGTTATGTCTAGTTTAATGAAGAGAAGGACCAGGGGTGACATGATAGCAATGTTCCAATATCTCAGGGGCTGCCCCAAAGAAGAGGGAGTCAAGCTACTCTCCAAAGCGCCCAAAGGCAGGACAAGAAGCAACTGATGGAAACTAATCAAGGAGAGAAGCAAACCTAGAACTAAGGAGAAACTTCCTCACAGTCAGAACAATTAACCAGTGGAACAACCTGCCTCCAGAAGCTGTGAATGCTCCAACACTGTAAGTTTTTAAGAAGAGACTGGACAGCCAGTTGTCTGAAATGGTATAGGATTTCCTGCCTGAGCAGGGGGTTGGACTAGATGACTTCCAAGGTCCTTTCCTACTTTACTATTATGATTATGATTGAATGTTTCATTAAACCAATATTTTTTTAAGATAGATTATGTGGGGTCCTTGGTGCTCTCTGAGCTTGGTTGTTTTCTTGCAGATGTTTCATTACCCAATTAGGTAACTTCATCAGTGCTAGTAGGGAGGAGGGGTTTGTGGAGAGGAGGAGGAGGAGGAGGAGGAGGAGGAGGAGGAGGATTGCAGAGTCTTTGGTGCTCTCTGAGCTTGGTTATTTCTTGCAGAGGTTTCATTACTTAACTAGGTAATTTCATCAGTGTGTGAGGAGTGGGATTTTTAAGGAGGAAGAGGTGGTGGTGGTGGTGGAGGAGGCACTGTGGGGTCCTTGGTGCCTCTCTGAGCTTTGTTGGGGTTTTTTTTTTGCAAAAAATTCATTATCCTAAAGGTGCTTTTTTACGAGGCAACTGGATCCTCTTGTTGTTGTTGTTGTTGTTTTCTTTGAAGACATTTGACTTCCCATCCAAGAAGCTTCTTCAAAGCTGGATAAGCCTCTTGGGTGAGAAGTGAAACGTCCACAAAGAAAAAAGGAAGAAAGTCCAGTTGCCTCGTGGGAAAAAAAAAGCACCTTTGGGATAACTATGTCCTGGATGACTGAGAAACTCCAAAGACAAACATTTCATTCCTGAAACTACCCTGTTTCCCGAAAAATAAGTCCGGGTGTTTTTTTGTTTGTTTGTTTTTTTGCCTCCAAAACAGGCACCAGGTCTTACCTCACCTCCAGCACTGACAGCCCCACCCAGCTGGTCCACTTCTTCTGGGGCTGAAGTTCTGCAGCTGCATTCGGGCCTGCATTTTGCAGTCAGACCTTTCCAGAAGGCCTAAGCAGCTGAGTACCGAGCTATGGATTCAATCCATACTTCATTCCTCAGCTGGAGTGGCCTTCCGGAAAGGCCTGTGACTGAGATTTGCAGGCCTGGCTGCAGAAGACGCCACAGAAGAAGTGGGCTGGCGAGGAGAGGCCTGGCTGCCAGGTAAGTGGGTGCGGGGCACGTGGGGCATCTGCAACCCCCACCCCCTCAATAGCTTTAGGTTTAAGTCTGTGCCTCACCCCAAAATTAGGGTTTATTTGGGGGATAGGGTGTATATTAAGCCCACCCGCAAAAATCAAGCTAGGGGTTATTTTCAGGGTAGGGTTTACTTTCAGGAAAACACGGTAGCTAAAATCAGTGCTAGAACCCTCTTATTTGAACCCTCTTTTCAAATAAGATCACTATAAGTGTAGCTAGTGATTCTTCATTAAGCTGTCCTTTACTGAGCTGGTACTTCCTTGACAGGCATTTATTTTTTTTTAACTAACAATCCTAACAACCAACGTGCAAAGAATTTTATCAGAGGCTCAGCTGCCATTTACTGATTACCTGCATTGATAGAAGACCTTTGAGAGTATCTAATATGGTGGGTTTTTTTCCCAACCTTGGCAAGGTCAAGACATGTGGACTTCAATTCCCAGAATTCCACAGGCAGTATCCAGAGAGTTGAAGCCCACACATCTTAAAGTTGCCAAGTTTGAAAAAAAAACAACAACACTGTTCTAAACCAAACAAACTGATTGACAAGCTGTGGTGGAAATTAGACTGGATATACTTAACCAAACATACTTGGAAGCTAAACACTGACAGAATAGAATAGAATAGAATAGAATAGAATAGAATAGAATAGAATAGAATAGAATAGAATAGAATAGAATAGAATAGAATAGAATAGAATAGACAATATGGAATAGAATAGAATAGAATAGAATAGAATAGAATAGAATAGAATAGAATAGAATAGAATAGAATAGAATAGAATAGAATAGAATAGAATAGAATAGACAATATGGAATAGAATAGAATAGAATAGAATAGAATAGAATAGAATAGAATAGAATAGAATAGAATAGAATAGAATAGAATAGAATAGAATAGAATAGACAATATGGAATAGAATAGAATAGAATAGAATAGAATAGAATAGAATAGAATAGAATAGAATAGAATAGAATAGAATAGAATAGAATAGAATAGAATAGACAATATGGAATAGAATAGAATAGAATAGAATAGAATAGAATAGAATAGAATAGAATAGAATAGAATAGAATAGAATAGAATAGAATAGAAGAATAGAATAGAATAGACAATATGGAATAGAATAGAATAGAATAGAATAGAATAGAATAGAATAGAATAGAACAGAACAGAACAGAACAGAACAGAACAGAACAGAACAGAACAGAATAGAATAGAATAGAATAGAATTCAGTCTAAAACAATTGGGGGTTTTAATTTTGTTTTAACTTTTATTGGTTTTTAGTGGGGCTTTGTAAATTTAATTTCTTTTAATACTTGTATTTATTGTTCTATTGTTGTTTTATTGTTGTTAGCCGCCCTGAGTCCTTTGGGAGATAGGGCGGCATATAAGTCCCATAATTAAATTAAATTAAATTAAATTAAATTAAATTAAATTAAATTAAATTAAATTAAATTAATTCATTATAACTTGGCATATACTAATATTGTCATGGCCCCCTCAGAGGCCAGTTCGGAGGAGGAGGAGGAGGAAGAGTTGGAGCCGGGATCATCCAACAGGGAAGGCACGCCAGGTTCTGAGGAAGATGCCTCAGAGAAACTTGTGGCAGTCCTCTCAATGAACCAGTGTGGTAGAAGCCTGAAGGTTTCAAGCATCATCTCCCAGAAGCCCTGAGGGTTATTATATTCTGGCCATGTGTAATGGGCAAAAGGATCTTGAAGAACCCATCAGGCAATGGAGGAGGTGGTCAACCAGATGGAGAGCTGCCTGCCTTCATAGACAAAGGGGAGGATCAGTTACTTGACAGATAGTGGTGGTGATAGGCAGGCGATCCCCTCTGACAAGGAACAGCTGCCTCCTCCACTGATCCAAGGGCATGGCGAGCAGAGCTGAGGCAAGTCCAGAAAAGGGCTGCAAGGCTACTCAGGAGAAGATTGCCTTGCCCCTCCTCACAAAAGGAACACCTGGAGGGGAGTAAACAATTGTTTGTTTTGGTTCACACACACACACACACACACACACACCGGCTTTTACTCAACCTTGTTGCTGTTTGCCTTGCCTCGCTTTGAAGATGGCTCACCGCCTTTTGTTTCGAACCTGGCCCTTCTCTTGTGGCCTACGTTTGGCCTTTTGCTTCCCTGGATCTTTGGAACTGCTTCTTTTCTGAGACCTGTTTCTTGTCCTGGGGACTGCCCTGGTCTTGTGCCTGGACCCTGCCTGGTGGGTTTAGACTTGGAACCCTGGATCTTGCCCAGTGAGTGTGCTCCTACTCTGGGGGCTCCTACTCTTTGGTACTATCAGGGCTGTTGTTTGGGGGACTGAGGGTGGCTGCCTTCAAGGTGGCGTGAGGGTGGAGCCTTACCAGTTGTTGAAAGGCTGTTGGCTGGAACATCGTTTAAGAGAAATAAATGGTATAGGGTTTCCTGCCTGAGCAGGGGGTTGGACTAGATGACCTCCAAGGTCCCTTCCAACTTATTATTATTATTATCTATTATCTCTCTAGAAGTCTGCCTTGCCTTGGCCACCTGGGTCATTACACTTGTGCACCCGGGTCAGTCTGAATCAGCTCCATGGTGGGTTTTTTTATGAATGAATGAACCTTTATTGTCAAAGTACAACCATGTATACATTGAGATTGGCTGAGCCTCCCTTCATGCCCCCCCCACAACTCACAGTGACAACAAAACCCTCTGTTAGGCATATGGTGTTAGCCTACAATGTTGGGTTGAAAATATATTAACCATGATGTTATGTCTTTAAGATGTTAATTGGCCAATGGGTGTGTAAGTTTTCTCATGGCCATAAGAGGGAGCTAGTAATGTAGCTTCTTTCTCTCTCTGAATTCACTGCTCTCTACTGTTACTGTTTTTGCTCTGTTACCTGAACTGTGTATTGACCTCCGGACCGGTAAGAAGACTTTGTATTTTGGATTACTTCTTGGACCGTTGCTATTGTGTATGACCTGGACTGTTTATTTTTGACTGTGCATTTTTCATTTTTACACCACCTCAAAAGTAAACTACTTTTTTGCTTTTACAACTCAGTGTACTCTTGTGTTTACTGTGTGACTCTTGCTGCTCTCAGTACCCTTCCTTGTCTGTGCAACTCTTTGGTAACACAAGGAGACCTCTGCACAACAAAATCCTTAACACCCTCCATCTTATTACACCATGTGAGCTAATTGCATAACACACTGGCCTCACAAGTCAATCATACATAAAGTTTATAAAATTATTTCCTGTTCAAGAGGAATGGATAGAAGCTGTTCTTCAGCCTGTTGGTGCGGCTGGCTAAACTCCTATATCTCCTACCTGATGGTAGGAGAGTAAAGAGATACTGTCCAGGGTGTGAGTCATCCCTGAGAATCTTCCTCACTCTTCCAAGGCAGCGAGCCCTGGCAAGGTCATCCAGTGGTGTCAGGGGACAGCCCACAATGTCTTGTGCTGTGCTCACTACCCTCTGCAATACTTTCCTGTCCGCAGCTGTCAAACCAGCATACCAAACCACAATACCATACGAGAGGATGCTCTCTATAGTAGACGGGTAAAAGAGGGTCATTAGCCTTTGTTCTACCCTGTTCTTCCACAAGACCCTGAGGAAGTGGAGACTCTGTTGGGCCTTTCTGGCCACCTGGGTTGTATTAACTTTCCAGGTAAGATCTTCACAGAGGTAGACACCTTTGTAACACTTCTGGTATTGTAGAAGACCGCTGACAATACCATGGACAGCCAAGGAAACAAACAAATGGATGGTTCAAAAAAATCAACTCTTGAGTTCTCGCTCCAAATACTGTACAAGTGACCAGTTCAAATTCAAGTATGTTGAACAGCTCTCTGAAGAAGATTTTAATGTGGGAAAATGTGGAAGGAAAGAGAAGAGGAGGACAGCCAGCACCAAGGTGGACGGACTCAGATTGATGATGGGTATACTCAGTGCTTTAAAAAAAAAAAGAGGTGCTGGAACTCACACACATCATACAACCCACCTTGCCTACCCTACAAGGTTCCATCCAAAAAAGGATGGGCGTTCTATGACAAAAAAAGCCCTGGGTATACCACTGAAAGACTTGAAAGACCAGATGAAGGACCAATTATGATACAAAACACCTGTCTCGGTCGAGGATCTCCAAAGTTGGCCATCGTTAGACTTGTGGACTTCAACTTCCAGAACTTCCCAGCCAGCATGAGAATTCCCCAGCGGACTGAGGAATTCTGGGAATTGAAGACCACAAGTCTTAAAGTTGCCATGTTTGGTCTAGAATCTAGATGATTGCGAAGAGTCAGTACAGACTTGGTGCAGATAATTAACGAATGATTTCTGTCACGTGCTTGCCATAAAACCCAACAATCCACCACATTTCTACAATTTATTTCCTAACACACACAACTTATTATTCTGTGCTACCTTCTCTTGAATGTGGAAAGATTATCAGAGCCACACTGGAATTGTGATTTACTGAATATATCACAATTGACTGGACTAGCATAAATTATTAAAATATCAACTAGGTAAAGGGCATCTTGGTTCTCCAGCCCACTTTAGAGATTTATTTCCAATAACTGCTTCTAAATTAAGAAGCTTCTTTTCTCCAAGTCACTCACAACATACGTTTTTTTGTTCCCATTTTGCTGAGGTTTGGTAAGCTATTTTGTCACATAAAATGTTTTTTTCCCCACTGTGGTATGATGCATGGTGCTTTCAGAGCAAACATTTCCCCAGCATATGTATTTTCATCACCAAAGGAAAAATACTGTATCTTGCAGAAGGTGATTTATTGGCCTACGTAAATAAACAGCAGTTTGAACTAAAATAGAAATCAGGTCTACCAAAAGCCTTTTTTTTTATTGAAAAGTTTTACAATACATTTTTGAATACAAAAAACCCCCTTCCCTCTCCCCAACCCCCCCAACCCTACCCTCCCCCCTCCCCGACTTCCCAGAGCTGAATACAGGGTATAATAATACAAACAAGCATAATCTAAAATATGCTAACAACAATAATAAAACATTAAATTCTATCACACTTTAACTCCATATTCAAAATATTAATAAAATAACTACTAACTAATTATACATCATAAAAATCCGCTACTTATTCAAATGCTAAATGATACTTTTTAGTCCCATATTTATTCTGAATATATTCAATCCATCTTCTCCATTCCGCAATGTATCTCTGTTGCGATTGATCTTTCAAATATGCTGAAATCTTTGCCATTTCCGCCAAGTTAGAAACTTTCAAAGTCCACTCTTCTATAGTCGGCAGTTCTTCCTTCTTCCAATATTGTGCTACTAAAAGTCTCGTTGCCGTAAATAAATTCAACATCAACTTTATATCTATAACAGTAGTATCTGTAATAATACCCAATAAAAACAATTGCGGAGAAAACTTTATCCTTTTCTTAAATATCTTTTGCATATTCCACCAAATTTTAATCCAAAAAGCTTTAACCTTTTTACAAGTCCACCATATATGAAAATACGTTGCATCCTCACAACCACACCTCCAACATTTTTCACACTACTGGGTTTCGGGTATGAAATATCTTAGTTGTGTGGTCCACCAGCATGTGAAGTATATTAAGAGAGGCCAAAATCACAATGTTGCCTATTGAAAAACACTGTTGTGTTATTGCACAATTTGTCGGGGTGTGTGTGCATATTTGCACATATGGACCAGGACATGTGTCAGGGGCACGGATCAGAATAGAATAGAATAGAATAGAATAGAATAGAATAGAATAGAATAGAATAGAATAGAATAGAATAGAATAGAATAGAATAGAATAGAATAGAATAGAATAGAATAGAATAGAATAGAATAGAAGTTGAAAGGGATCTTGGAGGTCTTCTAGTCCAACCCCCCATTCAGGCAGGAAACCCTATACCATTTCAGACCAATGTCTGTTCAGTCCCTTCTTAAAAACTTCCAGTTGTTGGAACATTCACCGCTTCTGGAGGCAGGTTGTTCCACTAGTTAATTGCTCCAACTGTCAGGAAATTCCTCCTTAGTTCTAGGTTGCTTCTCTCCTTGACTAGTTTCCATCTGTTGCTTCTTGTCCTGCCTTCAGGTGCTTTGGAGAATAGCTTGGCTCCCTCTTCTTTGGGGCAGCCCCTGAGATATTGGAACATTGCTATCCTGTCCCCCCTGGTCCTTCTCTTAATTAAACTAGACATAACCAATTCCAGCAGCCGTTGCTTATATGTTTTAACCTCCAGCCCCATAAACATCTTTGTTGCTCTTCTCTGTACCCTTTCTAGAGTCTCAACATCTTTTTTACATCGTGGTGACCAAAACTGGATGCAGTATTCCATGTGTGGCCTTACCAAGGCCTTGTAAAGGGGTATTAGTACTTCACGTGATCTTGATTCTATCACTCTGTTAATGCAGCCTAGCATTGTGTTGGCTTTTTTGGCAGCTGCAGCACACAGGTGGGTCCTATTTAAGCGATTGTCCACTAGGACATTAATAAAGGAGAATATTTGTCGTTCAGAGTTGAAATGTGGGGTCCTTGGTGCTCCATGAGCTTGCTTGTTTTCTTGCAGATGTTTCATTGCCCAGACTAAGTAACATTTATTCATGGTAGTCATCGGTGCTAAAAACCAGATAACTGAGCCCAAAATTTCTGTTGCTAGGTGAGACATTTGTTAATTGAATTTTGCCCCGTTTTGTAACCCTTTTTGTCACAGTTGTTAAGTAAATCCCTGCTCTTGTTAATTTAGGAACCCGGTTGTTAAGTCAATGTGGTTTCTTCATTGACTTTGCTTGCCAGATGTGGGAAATCACGTGATCCCAGGACACTGCGACCGTCATAAATATGAACCAGTTGCCAAGCATCTGAATATTGATCACGTGACCATGGGGATGCCAGGAAGGTCATTGGTGTGAAAAACGGTCAGAAGTCACTTTTTCCAGTGCCGTTCAAAGGTTGGTCACTAAATGAATTGTCGTAAGTCAAGGACTTCCATGTATTTTGCCCAGAAACCCAGTTTCATTTTCACACTGCTTATTACTGCTAGGAAAGGTTTTTTTTTTTATCTTTTCTAAATGACATTCTTCTGTGGTAAAAAGAGAAACATGGAAAGTGCTCTCTGGATATCCTAATATATATATATATATATTAGGTCTGCTGCGTGCAAAGAAATATTATATATACATATATATATATATATATATATATATATATATATATATATATATATATATATATATATATATATTTGTTTTCGTAGATTCTCGCGGGTGTCTGTATGTGTAGGTCTAGAGTCTCGGGTTTCTTCCCGCGTTCCTTTCATCTTCAGAAAGTTGTGGCGACGTTTCGACGAAATCCCATCTGTCATCATCAGGCCCGAGTATTCCTCCTGCTGCTTTCAGGAGCAATGCGTGGTCTGTCTGTTCCTTTCCAGGGCATATACCAAATCCCATGCGCCTCCTGTCCAGCAACATACATCGGACAGACTAACAGAAGAATAGAGGTACGTGTAGAAGAACATAAGAACTCAGTACAGAAGAAAGATCGCACATCTTCACTAGTACAACACATAAACACTACGGGACACAGCATCAATTTTGAAGGTACAAAAACAATCGCCAAAATAGAACATCTCAATAGCAGAATAATCAGAGAAGCCATTGAAAT
Source organism: Vipera latastei (assembly GCA_024294585.1). Lineage (NCBI taxonomy): Eukaryota > Metazoa > Chordata > Lepidosauria > Squamata > Viperidae > Vipera > Vipera latastei. The sequence goes on from CM044355.1 coordinate 4,360,310, forward strand.
AGAAAAACACCCAGACAGTATGAACAAGCGAGACGACACCTCCCGCCTACATGCCATTTGGAAACCAGCATTGATAGACAAACGAATTTCAGCAAACAAGGATTTAAAAAACCAACAAACAACCCCAAATGCCACCAGCCCCAGCAAGACTCATCCACACCCAGAACAAAAACTCTCCCACACAGAAGATAGAACAAGTCAAGCAAAAGTGCTATCACCCAAGCAGAAGAACGCACACACGAACCTGACTGACCCATACCAGAGATGCATGGCGGGTCCTCGAACTCGGAGCCAAGCCAAAGCTCTGGAGGCCACTACACAGCCCACTCCTCAAGACACCAAATCACAACACTCAGGATATTACGACACAACAAAAAACCCCACCCATTCAGAACACACCCCACCCAATCAGAAGACAGCCACGCCTCCAACCAATCGGAAGACAACCACACATCCACCCAATCAGAAGTCAGCCACGCCTCCACTCAATCAGAAGACAACCACGCCTCCACCCAGTCGGAGGACACCCCCGCCCAATCAGAAAGCAGCCACGCCTCCACCCAGTCGGAACACAGCCCCACCGGCAGTTGGAAGGAAAGGAACAGACAGACCATGCATTGCTCCTGAAAGCAGCAGGAGGAATACTCCGGCCTGATGATGACGGATGGGATTTCGTCGAAACGTCGCCACAACTTTCTGAAGATGAAAGGAACGCGGGAAGAAACCCGAGACTCTAGACCTACATATATATATATATATATATATATATATATATATATATATATATATATATATATATATATATATATATATATATATATATATATATATATGTTTTCGTAGATTCTCGCGGGTGTCTGTATGTGTAGGTCTAGAGTCTCGGGTTTCTTCCCGCGTTCCTTTCATCTTCAGAAAGTTGTGGCGACGTTTCGACGAAATCCCATCCGTCATCATCAGGCCGGAGTGTTTCTCCTGCTGCTACCAGGAGCAATGCGTGGTCTGGCTGTTCCTTTCTTTCCAACTGCCGGTGGGGCTGTGTTCTGACTGGGAGGAGGCGTGGCTTCTTTCTGATTGGGTGGGGGTGTCCTCCGGCTGGGTGGAGGCGTGGTTGTCTTCTGATTGAGTGGAGGCGTGGCTGTCTTCTGATTGGGTGGATGCGTGGCTGTCCCCTGATTGGTTGGAGGCGTGGCCGTCCTCCGACTGGGTGGGGTGTGTTCCGAATGGGTGGGGATCTTTGTTGTGTTGTAATATCCTGAGTGTTGTGATTTGGTGTCCTGAGGAGTGGGCTGTGTAGTGGCCTCCAGAGCTTTGGTTTGGCTCCGAGTTCGAGGACCTGCTATGTATCTCTGGTATGGGTCAGTCAGGTTCGTGTGTGCGTTATTCTGCTTGGGTGATGGCCCTTTTGCTTGACTTGTTCTGTCTTCTGTGTGGGAGAGTTTTTGTTCTGGGTGTGGATGAGTCTTGCTGGGGCTGGTGGCATTTGGGGTTGTTTGTTGGTTTTTTAAATTCTTATTTGCTGAAATTCGTTTCTCTATCAATGCTGGTTTCCAAATGGCATGTAGGCGGGAGGTGTCGTCTCGCTTGTTCATACTGTCTGGGTGTTTTTCTATTTCAATGGCTTCTCTGATTATTCTGCTATTGAGATGTTCTATTTTGGCGATTGTTTTTGTACCTTCAAAATTGATGTTGTGTCCTGTAGTGTTTATGTGTTGTACTAGTGAGGATGTGTGATCTTTCTTCTGTACCGAGTTCTTATGTTCTTCTACACGTACCTCTATTCTTCTGTTAGTCTGTCCGATGTATGTTGCTGGACAGGAAGCGCATGGGATTTGGTATATGCCCTGGTTTTCCAGTTCTATTTTGTCTTTGGGATTTCTCAGGATGGTTGATATCTTTCTGTCAGTGTTAAATGCGGTTTTGATGTTATGTTTGCGTAGTACTTTACTGATTCTGTCAGTTGTTCCTTTTATGTAGGGCAAGATGGCTCGTCCGTTGTTCTGTTCTTCTTCTTGGATGTTTTTCTGTTTCTGAGTCCCCTGCTGAATCATGTTGGTGATTTGGTTTTTTTGGAACTTGTTTGCTGTCAGTATGTCTGTCAGGGTGTGTAGTTCTGTTTGTATATGTGTTTCATCTGCAAGGCGTCTGGTTCTTGTTATTAGTGTTTTGGCTACTGAATTTATTTGTGCTGGGTGATGATGTGATTGCGCATTGAGGTAACGGTTGGTGTGTGTTTTCTTTCGGTAGACTGTGTGTCCTAGGGTGCCGTTTTGTTTTTTATATATAAGTACATCCAGGAAAGGTAACTGGTTGTTTGTTTCAATCTCCATGGTGAATTTTATTTTGGGATGTAGGCTGTTCAGGTGTGTTAAGAAGTTTTCTAGCTCTTTTCTTCCGTGGGGCCAGATCACGAAGGTGTCATCCACATATCTGAGCCACAGTTTTGGTTTGTTTGTAGTCTTTTCCAGAGCGTTAGTTTCAAATTCTTCCATGAAAAGGTTGGCGATAACTGGTGATAGAGGGGATCCCATTGGTGCGCCTTCTATTTGTCTGTATCTCTGGCCTCTGTGTATGAAGTATGTGTTTGATAAGCAGTGTTCTGCTAGTTCTATAATATGGTTTGGTGGTTGGTATTTGCTTCTTATTGTTGATAGAGCTTCTTGGACTGGCACCTGGGTGAATAGTGATACCACATCGAAGCTGACTAGCAAGTCTTTTTGGTCTATCTGTAGATTTTTCACTAATTCTATAAAGTGGTATGAGTTTTGGACATATGAAGCTGCCATTTCTGCATGAGGTTGTAATTGTTTTGCTAGGTATTTAGCTAAGTTTTGTAGTGGTGAGCCTATAGAACTTACTATGGGTCTTAGTGGGATTCCATCTTTGTGTATTTTGGGGAGGCCATATAGTTTTGGGCATCTGGATGACTTCTCCCTAGGAATGATTGTTTGTTGGGTTTCTTGGCTTATAGAAGTTGATTTTATCTTTTTCTTGGTGGTCTTTTCTAGATAGGTTGTGGGATCTGTATCTATAGGTTTGTATGTAGTTTCTTTGAGTAAGTTGGACAGTTTCTCTTCATAGTCTGATGTGTCCATTACCACTGTAGCATTGCCTTTATCTGCTGGTAGTATGATTATGCTGTTGTCTTTTCTTAGGTTTTGCAATGCTACTTGTTCTTCTTTTGTTAGGTTGCTTTTGGGTGGTTTGCTTGTGCATAGGATGTGGGTGATTTCATGTCTGACTTGGTCTGCTTCATCTGCATTGAGTTTAGTTAAGCTGGTTTCAACTCCACATATGATGGTTTCTGTGGGAATTTTCTTTGGTGCAACAGCGAAGTTGAAACCTTTTGCTAGGACGTTTGTTTCTGCTGTTGTTAGTCTTCTGTGGGAGATGTTATGCACTACTTGTTGTAGATGTTGTTGTGATGTGGTTGTTTGGTTGTTGTAGTTCTCTAATTGTTTGAGTTTCTTTGAATGTCTGTTGTTTTTATAGATGGTTTCTGTTTCTGCTCTCCAAACCGCCAGTTGTTTCACTTTGTCCCATAGTATCGGGTGAATAGTGTTGCTGAGTTTGAGATGTAATGTTAGTAGGTCCTTGTTTGTTTGGTCTAATTGAAATCTTTTATTGTGGAGTTCATTTCTTAGTAATGCCATTTCTGTTCTTCTTAGAATGCGTTTGGTTGAAGTGGTGTTGATGTGGAATTTCAATTTGAAACAATTTGGTCTTATATTTTGGTCTCGACATTGGCATAGGAAAGGTATGTCACTTAGTATTCTTGCTCTTCGTACTTCTGCCTTTTCGTAAGTCCTGGTTAGTTGGTAGATGTCCTCCCCGTAGAGGTATGATATTTGTTTTCGTAGATTCTCGCGGGTGTCTGTATGTGTAGATCTAGAGTCTCGGGTTTCTTCCCGCGTTCCTTTCATCTTCAGAAAGTTGTGGCGACGTTTCGACGAAATCCCATCCGTCATCATCAGGCCGGAGTGTTTCTCCTGCTGCTACCAGGAGCAATGCGTGGTCTGGCTGTTCCTTTCTTTCCAACTGCCGGTGGGGCTGTGTTCTGACTGGGAGGAGGCGTGGCTTCTTTCTGATTGGGTGGGGGTGTCCTCCGGCTGGGTGGAGGCGTGGTTGTCTTCTGATTGAGTGGAGGCGTGGCTGTCTTCTGATTGGGTGGATGCGTGGCTGTCCCCTGATTGGTTGGAGGCGTGGCCGTCCTCCGACTGGGTGGGGTGTGTTCCGAATGGGTGGGGATCTTTGTTGTGTTGTAATATCCTGAGTGTTGTGATTTGGTGTCCTGAGGAGTGGGCTGTGTAGTGGCCTCCAGAGCTTTGGTTTGGCTCCGAGTTCGAGGACCTGCTATGTATCTCTGGTATGGGTCAGTCAGGTTCGTGTGTGCGTTATTCTGCTTGGGTGATGGCCCTTTTGCTTGACTTGTTCTGTCTTCTGTGTGGGAGAGTTTTTGTTCTGGGTGTGGATGAGTCTTGCTGGGGCTGGTGGCATTTGGGGTTGTTTGTTGGTTTTTTAAATTCTTATTTGCTGAAATTCGTTTCTCTATCAATGCTGGTTTCCAAATGGCATGTAGGCGGGAGGTGTCGTCTCGCTTGTTCATACTGTCTGGGTGTTTTTCTATTTCAATGGCTTCTCTGATTATTCTGCTATTGAGATGTTCTATTTTGGCGATTGTTTTTGTACCTTCAAAATTGATGTTGTGTCCTGTAGTGTTTATGTGTTGTACTAGTGAGGATGTGTGATCTTTCTTCTGTACCGAGTTCTTATGTTCTTCTACACGTACCTCTATTCTTCTGTTAGTCTGTCCGATGTATGTTGCTGGACAGGAAGTGCATGGGATTTGGTATATGCCCTGGTTTTCCAGTTCTATTTTGTCTTTGGGATTTCTCAGGATGGTTGATATCTTTCTGTCAGTGTTAAATGCGGTTTTGATGTTATGTTTGCGTAGTACTTTACTGATTCTGTCAGTTGTTCCTTTTATGTAGGGCAAGATGGCTCGTCCGTTGTTCTGTTCTTCTTCTTGGATGTTTTTCTGTTTCTGAGTCCCCTGCTGAATCATGTTGGTGATTTGGTTTTTTTGGAACTTGTTTGCTGTCAGTATGTCTGTCAGGGTGTGTAGTTCTGTTTGTATATGTGTTTCATCTGCAAGGCGTCTGGTTCTTGTTATTAGTGTTTTGGCTACTGAATTTATTTGTGCTGGGTGATGATGTGATTGCGCATTGAGGTAACGGTTGGTGTGTGTTTTCTTTCGGTAGACTGTGTGTCCTAGGGTGCCGTTTTGTTTTTTATATATAAGTACATCCAGGAAAGGTAACTGGTTGTTTGTTTCAATCTCCATGGTGAATTTTATTTTGGGATGTAGGCTGTTCAGGTGTGTTAAGAAGTTTTCTAGCTCTTTTCTTCCGTGGGGCCAGATCACGAAGGTGTCATCCACATATCTGAGCCACAGTTTTGGTTTGTTTGTAGTCTTTTCCAGAGCGTTAGTTTCAAATTCTTCCATGAAAAGGTTGGCGATAACTGGTGATAGAGGGGATCCCATTGGTGCGCCTTCTATTTGTCTGTATCTCTGGCCTCTGTGTATGAAGTATGTGTTTGATAAGCAGTGTTCTGCTAGTTCTATAATATGGTTTGGTGGTTGGTATTTGCTTCTTATTGTTGATAGAGCTTCTTGGACTGGCACCTGGGTGAATAGTGATACCACATCGAAGCTGACTAGCAAGTCTTTTTGGTCTATCTGTAGATTTTTCACTAATTCTATAAAGTGGTATGAGTTTTGGACATATGAAGCTGCCATTTCTGCATGAGGTTGTAATTGTTTTGCTAGGTATTTAGCTAAGTTTTGTAGTGGTGAGCCTATAGAACTTACTATGGGTCTTAGTGGGATTCCATCTTTGTGTATTTTGGGGAGGCCATATAGTTTTGGGCATCTGGATGACTTCTCCCTAGGAATGATTGTTTGTTGGGTTTCTTGGCTTATAGAAGTTGATTTTATCTTTTTCTTGGTGGTCTTTTCTAGATAGGTTGTGGGATCTGTATCTATAGGTTTGTATGTAGTTTCTTTGAGTAAGTTGGACAGTTTCTCTTCATAGTCTGATGTGTCCATTACCACTGTAGCATTGCCTTTATCTGCTGGTAGTATGATTATGCTGTTGTCTTTTCTTAGGTTTTGCAATGCTACTTGTTCTTCTTTTGTTAGGTTGCTTTTGGGTGGTTTGCTTGTGCATAGGATGTGGGTGATTTCATGTCTGACTTGGTCTGCTTCATCTGCATTGAGTTTAGTTAAGCTGGTTTCAACTCCACATATGATGGTTTCTGTGGGAATTTTCTTTGGTGCAACAGCGAAGTTGAAACCTTTTGCCAAACCAAAGCTCTGGAGGCCACTACACAGCCCACTCCTCAGGACACCAAATCACAACACTCAGGATATTACAACACAACAAAGATCCCCACCCATTCGGAACACACCCCACCCAGTCGGAGGACGGCCACGCCTCCAACCAATCAGGGGACAGCCACGCATCCACCCAATCAGAAGACAGCCACGCCTCCACTCAATCAGAAGACAACCACGCCTCCACCCAGCCGGAGGACACCCCCACCCAATCAGAAAGAAGCCACGCCTCCTCCCAGTCAGAACACAGCCCCACCGGCAGTTGGAAAGAAAGGAACAGCCAGACCACGCATTGCTCCTGGTAGCAGCAGGAGAAACACTCCGGCCTGATGATGACGGATGGGATTTCGTCGAAACGTCGCCACAACTTTCTGAAGATGAAAGGAACGCGGGAAGAAACCCGAGACTCTAGATCTACACATACAGACACCCGCGAGAATCTACGAAAACAAATATCATACCTCTACGGGGAGGACATCTACCAACTAACCAGGACTTACGAAAAGGCAGAAGTACGAAGAGCAAGAATACTAAGTGACATACCTTTCCTATGCCAATGTCGAGACCAAAATATAAGACCAAATTGTTTCAAATTGAAATTCCACATCAACACCACTTCAACCAAACGCATTCTAAGAAGAACAGAAATGGCATTACTAAGAAATGAACTCCACAATAAAAGATTTCAATTAGACCAAACAAACAAGGACCTACTAACATTACATCTCAAACTCAGCAACACTATTCACCCGATACTATGGGACAAAGTGAAACAACTGGCGGTTTGGAGAGCAGAAACAGAAACCATCTATAAAAACAACAGACATTCAAAGAAACTCAAACAATTAGAGAACTACAACAACCAAACAACCACATCACAACAACATCTACAACAAGTAGTGCATAACATCTCCCACAGAAGACTAACAACAGCAGAAACAAACGTCCTAGCAAAAGGTTTCAACTTCGCTGTTGCACCAAAGAAAATTCCCACAGAAACCATCATATGTGGAGTTGAAACCAGCTTAACTAAACTCAATGCAGATGAAGCAGACCAAGTCAGACATGAAATCACCCACATCCTATGCACAAGCAAACCACCCAAAAGCAACCTAACAAAAGAAGAACAAGTAGCATTGCAAAACCTAAGAAAAGACAACAGCATAATCATACTACCAGCAGATAAAGGCAATGCTACAGTGGTAATGGACACATCAGACTATGAAGAGAAACTGTCCAACTTACTCAAAGAAACTACATACAAACCTATAGATACAGATCCCACAACCTATCTAGAAAAGACCACCAAGAAAAAGATAAAATCAACTTCTATAAGCCAAGAAACCCAACAAACAATCATTCCTAGGGAGAAGTCATCCAGATGCCCAAAACTATATGGCCTCCCCAAAATACACAAAGATGGAATCCCACTAAGACCCATAGTAAGTTCTATAGGCTCACCACTACAAAACTTAGCTAAATACCTAGCAAAACAATTACAACCTCATGCAGAAATGGCAGCTTCATATGTCCAAAACTCATACCACTTTATAGAATTAGTGAAAAATCTACAGATAGACCAAAAAGACTTGCTAGTCAGCTTCGATGTGGTATCACTATTCACCCAGGTGCCAGTCCAAGAAGCTCTATCAACAATAAGAAGCAAATACCAACCACCAAACCATATTATAGAACTAGCAGAACACTGCTTATCAAACACATACTTCATACACAGAGGCCAGAGATACAGACAAATAGAAGGCGCACCAATGGGATCCCCTCTATCACCAGTTATCGCCAACCTTTTCATGGAAGAATTTGAAACTAACGCTCTGGAAAAGACTACAAACAAACCAAAACTGTGGCTCAGATATGTGGATGACACCTTCGTGATCTGGCCCCACGGAAGAAAAGAGCTAGAAAACTTCTTAACACACCTGAACAGCCTACATCCCAAAATAAAATTCACCATGGAGATTGAAACAAACAACCAGTTACCTTTCCTGGATGTACTTATATATAAAAAACAAAACGGCACCCTAGGACACACAGTCTACCGAAAGAAAACACACACCAACCGTTACCTCAATGCGCAATCACATCATCACCCAGCACAAATAAATTCAGTAGCCAAAACACTAATAACAAGAACCAGACGCCTTGCAGATGAAACACATATACAAACAGAACTACACACCCTGACAGACATACTGACAGCAAACAAGTTCCAAAAAAACCAAATCACCAACATGATTCAGCAGGGGACTCAGAAACAGAAAAACATCCAAGAAGAAGAACAGAACAACGGACGAGCCATCTTGCCCTACATAAAAGGAACAACTGACAGAATCAGTAAAGTACTACGCAAACATAACATCAAAACCGCATTTAACACTGACAGAAAGATATCAACCATCCTGAGAAATCCCAAAGACAAAATAGAACTGGAAAACCAGGGCATATACCAAATCCCATGCGCTTCCTGTCCAGCAACATACATCGGACAGACTAACAGAAGAATAGAGGTACGTGTAGAAGAACATAAGAACTCGGTACAGAAGAAAGATCACACATCCTCACTAGTACAACACATAAACACTACAGGACACAACATCAATTTTGAAGGTACAAAAACAATCGCCAAAATAGAACATCTCAATAGCAGAATAATCAGAGAAGCCATTGAAATAGAAAAACACCCAGACAGTATGAACAAGCGAGACGACACCTCCCGCCTACATGCCATTTGGAAACCAGCATTGATAGAGAAACGAATTTCAGCAAATAAGAATTTAAAAAACCAACAAACAACCCCAAATGCCACCAGCCCCAGCAAGACTCATCCACACCCAGAACAAAAACTCTCCCACACAGAAGACAGAACAAGTCAAGCAAAAGGGCCATCACCCAAGCAGAATAACGCACACACGAACCTGACTGACCCATACCAGAGATACATAGCAGGTCCTCGAACTCGGAGCCAAACCAAAGCTCTGGAGGCCACTACACAGCCCACTCCTCAGGACACCAAATCACAACACTCAGGATATTACAACACAACAAAGATCCCCACCCATTCGGAACACACCCCACCCAGTCGGAGGACGGCCACGCCTCCAACCAATCAGGGGACAGCCACGCATCCACCCAATCAGAAGACAGCCACGCCTCCACTCAATCAGAAGACAACCACGCCTCCACCCAGCCGGAGGACACCCCCACCCAATCAGAAAGAAGCCACGCCTCCTCCCAGTCAGAACACAGCCCCACCGGCAGTTGGAAAGAAAGGAACAGCCAGACCACGCATTGCTCCTGGTAGCAGCAGGAGAAACACTCCGGCCTGATGATGACGGATGGGATTTCGTCGAAACGTCGCCACAACTTTCTGAAGATGAAAGGAACGCGGGAAGAAACCCGAGACTCTAGATCTACACATACAGACACCCGCGAGAATCTACGAAAACAAATATCATACCTCTACGGGGAGGACATCTACCAACTAACCAGGACTTACGAAAAGGCAGAAGTACGAAGAGCAAGAATACTAAGTGACATACCTTTCCTATGCCAATGTCGAGACCAAAATATAAGACCAAATTGTTTCAAATTGAAATTCCACATCAACACCACTTCAACCAAACGCATTCTAAGAAGAACAGAAATGGCATTACTAAGAAATGAACTCCACAATAAAAGATTTCAATTAGACCAAACAAACAAGGACCTACTAACATTACATCTCAAACTCAGCAACACTATTCACCCGATACTATGGGACAAAGTGAAACAACTGGCGGTTTGGAGAGCAGAAACAGAAACCATCTATAAAAACAACAGACATTCAAAGAAACTCAAACAATTAGAGAACTACAACAACCAAACAACCACATCACAACAACATCTACAACAAGTAGTGCATAACATCTCCCACAGAAGACTAACAACAGCAGAAACAAACGTCCTAGCAAAAGGTTTCAACTTCGCTGTTGCACCAAAGAAAATTCCCACAGAAACCATCATATGTGGAGTTGAAACCAGCTTAACTAAACTCAATGCAGATGAAGCAGACCAAGTCAGACATGAAATCACCCACATCCTATGCACAAGCAAACCACCCAAAAGCAACCTAACAAAAGAAGAACAAGTAGCATTGCAAAACCTAAGAAAAGACAACAGCATAATCATACTACCAGTAGATAAAGGCAATGCTACAGTGGTAATGGACACATCAGACTATGAAGAGAAACTGTCCAACTTACTCAAAGAAACTACATACAAACCTATAGATACAGATCCCACAACCTATCTAGAAAAGACCACCAAGAAAAAGATAAAATCAACTTCTATAAGCCAAGAAACCCAACAAACAATCATTCCTAGGGAGAAGTCATCCAGATGCCCAAAACTATATGGCCTCCCCAAAATACACAAAGATGGAATCCCACTAAGACCCATAGTAAGTTCTATAGGCTCACCACTACAAAACTTAGCTAAATACCTAGCAAAACAATTACAACCTCATGCAGAAATGGCAGCTTCATATGTCCAAAACTCATACCACTTTATAGAATTAGTGAAAAATCTACAGATAGACCAAAAAGACTTGCTAGTCAGCTTCGATGTGGTATCACTATTCACCCAGGTGCCAGTCCAAGAAGCTCTATCAACAATAAGAAGCAAATACCAACCACCAAACCATATTATAGAACTAGCAGAACACTGCTTATCAAACACATACTTCATACACAGAGGCCAGAGATACAGACAAATAGAAGGCGCACCAATGGGATCCCCTCTATCACCAGTTATCGCCAACCTTTTCATGGAAGAATTTGAAACTAACGCTCTGGAAAAGACTACAAACAAACCAAAACTGTGGCTCAGATATGTGGATGACACCTTCGTGATCTGGCCCCACGGAAGAAAAGAGCTAGAAAACTTCTTAACACACCTGAACAGCCTACATCCCAAAATAAAATTCACCATGGAGATTGAAACAAACAACCAGTTACCTTTCCTGGATGTACTTATATATAAAAAAACAAAACGGCACCCTAGGACACACAGTCTACCGAAAGAAAACACACACCAACCGTTACCTCAATGCGCAATCACATCATCACCCAGCACAAATAAATTCAGTAGCCAAAACACTAATAACAAGAACCAGACGCCTTGCAGATGAAACACATATACAAACAGAACTACACACCCTGACAGACATACTGACAGCAAACAAGTTCCAAAAAAACCAAATCACCAACATGATTCAGCAGGGGACTCAGAAACAGAAAAACATCCAAGAAGAAGAACAGAACAACGGACGAGCCATCTTGCCCTACATAAAAGGAACAACTGACAGAATCAGTAAAGTACTACGCAAACATAACATCAAAACCGCATTTAACACTGACAGAAAGATATCAACCATCCTGAGAAATCCCAAAGACAAAATAGAACTGGAAAACCAGGGCATATACCAAATCCCATGCGCTTCCTGTCCAGCAACATACATCGGACAGACTAACAGAAGAATAGAGGTACGTGTAGAAGAACATAAGAACTCGGTACAGAAGAAAGATCACACATCCTCACTAGTACAACACATAAACACTACAGGACACAACATCAATTTTGAAGGTACAAAAACAATCGCCAAAATAGAACATCTCAATAGCAGAATAATCAGAGAAGCCATTGAAATAGAAAAACACCCAGACAGTATGAACAAGCGAGACGACACCTCCCGCCTACATGCCATTTGGAAACCAGCATTGATAGAGAAACGAATTTCAGCAAATAAGAATTTAAAAAACCAACAAACAACCCCAAATGCCACCAGCCCCAGCAAGACTCATCCACACCCAGAACAAAAACTCTCCCACACAGAAGACAGAACAAGTCAAGCAAAAGGGCCATCACCCAAGCAGAATAACGCACACACGAACCTGACTGACCCATACCAGAGATACATAGCAGGTCCTCGAACTCGGAGCCAAACCAAAGCTCTGGAGGCCACTACACAGCCCACTCCTCAGGACACCAAATCACAACACTCAGGATATTACAACACAACAAAGATCCCCACCCATTCGGAACACACCCCACCCAGTCGGAGGACGGCCACGCCTCCAACCAATCAGGGGACAGCCACGCATCCACCCAATCAGAAGACAGCCACGCCTCCACTCAATCAGAAGACAACCACGCCTCCACCCAGCCGGAGGACACCCCCACCCAATCAGAAAGAAGCCACGCCTCCTCCCAGTCAGAACACAGCCCCACCGGCAGTTGGAAAGAAAGGAACAGCCAGACCACGCATTGCTCCTGGTAGCAGCAGGAGAAACACTCCGGCCTGATGATGACGGATGGGATTTCGTCGAAACGTCGCCACAACTTTCTGAAGATGAAAGGAACGCGGGAAGAAACCCGAGACTCTAGATCTACACATACAGACACCCGCGAGAATCTACGAAAACATATATATATATATATATATATATATATATATATATATATATATATATATATATATATACAGTATATGGGATGCGGTGGCTCAGTGGGTTAAAACGCTGAGCTTGTCGATCAAATGGTCGGCAGTTTGACGAGTCAAATCCTGAGTGCCGCGTAACAGAGTGAGCGCCTGTTACTCGTCTCAGCTTCTGCCAACCTGGCAGTTCGAAAGCACGTAAAAATGCAAGTAGAAAAACAGGGACCACTACGGTGGGAAGGTAACAGCACTCCGTGCGCCTTTGGCGTCTAGTCATGCCGGCCACATGACCACGGAGACGTCCTCGGACATCTCTTTGGCTTTGAAACGGAGATGAGCACGGGCCCCTAGAGTCGGAAATGACTAGCATGCATGTGCAGGGGCATATATATACAAACAGTCCAACCACTCCTAGCATTGTTTCTCGTCTCATGATCATCTTAATGGTTCCTAATATTTTACCTAATTTCCCTTCATTTTTGATATAATGAATGCCTAAAGTGGGGGTAGAACTCATGGTCTCTCGCTTTTCATTCTGGCGCCTTAACCACTTTGAACCGTTTTCTATTTTGAGGGATTCTTTTGTTTGTTAATCAATTAATTAAATTTGTTTGCTTCACGTCTCACTGCAAGGAGACTCTTTTTAAAAGCAGTGACCAGAATAGGAGAAAAAAATGGAAGCTAAGTGAGTATTGGAGAAGGGAATGGAAAGCTACTTCCTGTGTTTATAATTATACTGTTGATGCAGTTCAAAATTATATTGACAATCTCCTTTATAGTAGCATTACACAGCTGGCTCCTGTTCATTTTCTACTCCAAGGACTTTCTAACAAGTACTATCGGAAGACCGTTATCCCTTGTGCTGTATCTGTTTATTTGATTTCAATTTCTTCAATTCAGAACATCAGCATTTGAGGCCAACTCTCCCTTTAATTTTCCTGTCATCCAGCCCGTACATAACTAGTTTGGAATGGAAAGTAACAGTAGCCATTTGCGTGAATGTTTAATTTTCCTAATTGGTTTGGACCAATTTGGTGCCTCAAACTGAAGAGAAATGGCTTGGGTGGATTTGATGCAATGTGACAATTTTCCATTTATTTATTTATTTCACATGGTTTCGAATTGTGAAATGTAACAAATCTGGGGTTTATTCAAAAATTTGCCTCGATGTTCAATTCAAACCCAACTAGTTGTCCCAATGAGTTCCAACGTTGAGATTGGATTTAACCATTTGGACCAAATCTGATCTGGTCCAGGTGGGACATGATAGCAGCGTTCCGGTAATTGACGTGCTGCCACAAAGAGGAGGGGGTCACGTTATTCTCCAAAGCACCAGAGGGCAGGACAAGAAACAATGGTTGGAAGCTGATCAAGGAGAGAAGCAACCTGGAATTAAGGAGAAAGTTCCTAACAGGGAGGACAACCAGTGGAAATGCTTGCCACCAGAAATAGTGGATGCTTCATCACTGGCGGTTTTTGAAAGGAGACTGGACAGTCACTAGTCTGAGATGGTATAGGTTCTCCTGCTTGAGCAGGGGGTTGGACTAGAAGACCTCCAAGGTCCCTTTCATCTCTATTCTATTCTATTCTATTCTATTCTGTTCTGTTCTGTTCTGTTCTGTTCTGTTCTGTTCTGTTCTGTTCTGTTCTGTTCTATTCTATTCTATTCTATTCTATTCTATTCTATTCTATTCTATTCTATTCTATTATATTATATTATATTCTATTTGATTCGATTCCTTGGCTTATGACCCCAAATGAGCCCCAAATTTCTGTGGCTAAGTAACAGCGTTGTGAAGTGAATTTTGCCCCATTGTACAAGCTTTCTTGCCACAATTCTAAGTGAATCATTGTAGTTGTTAAGTTAGTAACATGTCTGTTAAGTCACTCTGGCTTCCCCATTGACGTGGCTTGATGGAAGGTAGCAAAAGGGGATCACCTGACTCCGGGATGCTGCAAGTGTCAATAGAATCTGAATTTCGATCACTTGACCATGGGCAGGCTGCCAGAGTCATAAGGGGGGTAAAACAGTCACAAGGCACTGTTTTCAGTGCCCAACGTCCAAGACAACACCTATTGTTGTGCTAAATTAAATCGAGGACTCCCCGTATTCCTAAATTAATCTAATCCTTTGTGAATTCAGAGAGTACAGAATTTATGAAGTAGCGTTGCATACTTCTCCATAGGCCAGGTCTGCTGCGTGCAAAGAAATATTTTTGAAACATATTTTTGAAACGGTTCTGTGGGATGAGCCTGCTCAACACTGCAGCTGTTTGCATTTTGACACGTAGCTTGGTTGCGAGGATGTTTGTACATAAATCCTTGCATTCTTATTTGGATCCTTGACTTGCAAGTTTTACTGCCCATAGATACTGCATTTACTTTGCAAGACACATCTCCCCGCCACCCTTCTGTTCCTCTATAATACAGCAATTATTTTAGTTTAGCTGAAACTACGGTAATGGCCTTAGGTTTCGTTTTTTTCCCCCTCTCCTCTATCTAATCTTTCTTCATGGGTGGAATCCGAAAGTAAATCTTCCTGTTGATTTAATAGGATACAGAGAAAGGCTCTGCTGCCAGGCATTTATAATTTACAGGGATACCATGCTCAAAAGCCGGGCAATGAATATTCATAGTATCCTTTGTTTGTTTTTCTTCATCCATCATTCACTTACCTCTCCAGAGTCGTTCAAGAAGCCAAAATAAAGGAATGGTTGGCCCACCCAGAGAAGAAACAGAATCAAAGAGACGGAGGGGACCTTGGAGGTCTTCTAGGCTAACCCCATGCTCGATTAAGAGACCTTACACCATTCCAGACAAATGGTTGTCCAATCTCTTCTTAAAAACCTCCCGTTTTGGAGCACCCACAACTTCTGAAGGCAAGTCGTTCTGCTGATCAATCTGTCAGGAAATTTCTCCTTCATTCTAGGTTGCTTCTCTCCTTGATTGGTTTCCATCTGTTGCTTCTTGTCCTGCCTTTGGGTGATTTGGAGAATAGCTTGACTCCCTCTTCTTTGGGGCAGTCCCTGAGATATTGGAAGACTGCTATCATGTCACCCATAGTCCTTCTTTTCTCTAGACTAGACATGCCCAATTCCTGCAACCATTCTTCATGTGTTTTATACGTTCTTCATATGAATCAATCAATCAGAATAAAGTTGGAAGGGTCCTTGGAGGTCTTGTAGTCCAACCCCATGCTCGAGCAGGAGACCCTATACCAGGGGTAGGCAACCTCGGCTCTTTTATGACTCATGGACTTCAACTCCCAGAATTCCTGAGTCAGCATAGCTGACTCAGGAATTCTGGGAGTTGAAGTCCATGAGTCATAAAAGAGCCGAGGTTGCCTACCCGTGCCCTACACCATCTCAGACAAGTGGTAGTCCAGTCTCTTCTTAAAAACCTCCAGTGCTAGAGCACCCACAACTTCTGGAGGCAGGTTGTTCCACTGATTAATCATTCTCACTGATGGGAAATTTCTCCTTAGTTCCAGGTTGCTTCTCTCCTTGATTGGTTTCCATCTGCTGCTTCTTGTCCTGCCTTCGGGTGCTTTGGAGAAATGGTTGACCCTATTCTCTTTGTGGCTGCACTTTAGATATTTTTAGAACTCCAAAAAGCTTAAATCGGCCTTTATAGAAATAAACTGTTAACCAAAGGCATTGTCTCCTATCACATTTTGCCTATGGAGAAGCTGCAAAATGGAGGCAACTACACAAGTCTTTTAAATAAATAAAAATAAATTATTATTATTATTATTATTATTATTATTATTATTATTATTATTATTATTATTATTATTATTGTTGTTGTTGTTGTTGTTGTTGTTGTTGTTGTTATTGTTATTGTTATTATTGATGTTGGAAGGGACCTTGGAGGTCATCTAGTCCAACCCCCTGCTCAGGCAGGAAACCCTATACCATTCCAGACAAATGGCTGTCCAGTCTCTTCTTAAAAAACTTGCACTGTTGGAGCATTCACAGCTTCTGGAGGCAGGTGGTTCCACTGGTTAATTGTCCTAACTGTTAGGAAATTTCTCCTTAGTTCTAGGTTGCTTCTCTCCTTGGTTAGTTTCCATCTGTTGCTTCTTGTCCTGCCTTCAGGTGCTTTGGAGAATAGCTTGACTCCTCCTTCTTTGGGGCAACCCCTGAGATACTGGAAGACTGCTATCAGGTCACTCCTTGTCCTTCTCTTCATTAAACTAGAGTCATACCCAGTTCCAGCAACCGTTCCTTATATGTTTTAGCCTCCAGTCCCCTGATCAACTTTGTCGCTCTTCTCTGCACTCTTTCTAGAATCTCAACATATTTCTTACATCGTGGTGACCAAAACTGGATGCAGGATTCCAAGAGTGGCCTTATCAAGGGAAATGAAGTCAGTAAGCTTGGAAAAAGCACATTGGACTGCTCAACTTGAATCTTCTGGACCATTCAGCATTTAGATTTCCCATCCCCAAATCTGGTGGGCCAAGTTTAGATTAGCACTGGACAAAATTGAGATTCATGAATGAAGGCAAATATATGTGTCCCAGGGTAATGTTGCAGGATCCAATCTGGGTCGGTCACCATGAGCAGAGATTTAGTCTTCCAAGCTTTCAGGGAACTTGAGAGGGATCTTGGAGTCCTAGTGGACAATCCCTTAAATAGGAGCCAGCCGTGTGCTGCAGCTGCCAAAAAAGCCAACACAGTGCTAGGCTGCATCAACAGAGCGATAGAATCAAGATCAGGTGAAGCATTAATACCACTTTACAATGCCTTGGTAAGGCCACACTTGGAATCCTGCATCCAGTTTTGGTCGCCACGATGTAAAAAAAGAAGATTGCAAAAGGGGATCATGTGAGCTGGGAAACACTGCAACGGTCGTAATTGCGAGTCTGAATTCTGATCCCATGATCATTGTGACCATGCGCGTGGATGTGAAAAACGGTCCTAAGACCCATTTTTTTTCAGTGCTGTTGTAACATGGAACCGTCACTAAACAAGCAGTTGTAAGTCAAGGACTACCTTTACAGCCCATGGATTCTAAGGTTAGGGTTTTTCTCAGCAGAAATTTTACCCCATCATCTCTAATCTCTTAAAACAAGAAGACTGAAACTTTGACGCAGCATGCTGAAGGCTGAATAATTCCTTCCCACCTTTTTTCCCCCCTGGGTTGTGTTTTCATCTTGCAGGCCATAGTTGCTTTCCTTCTCGTTCTTCTTTGACAATTTTCTTTTTTTTTTACACATTGTCTACAAGGGCAGCCTCAGGCTGTGCCGGTGGCAGAGTTGTCTGTTCTAACAAAATGGGGGGGGGGAAGAAAAGTCAAATGGGAAAAGGAAGTCCAATCAATTTATACAGATCTGGCCTTCTATATGGGAAATTTACTCTAAGGGGAAGTGTGATATTTTTCTCCCCCAGAATCTGACTATAATGGAGACAGTCTGAATGGCTTATCATGGAATCTTTAATTGAAAGGCAAACCTGCCGAAACAGAGAAAAGCAACTAAGATGATCCAATCTGCTTTCTCCAATGTGCTTTCTCCAAGCTTACTGACTTCAATTGCCTTGGTAAGGCCACACCTGGAATACTGCATCCAGTTTTGGTCACCACGATGTAAGAAAGATGTTGAGACTCGAGAAAGAGTACAGAGAAGAGCAACAAAAATGATTAGGGGACTGGAGGCTAAAACATACAAGGAACGGTTGTTGGAATTGGGTACGTCTAGTTTAATGAAGAGAAGAATGAGGGGGGACATGATAGAAGTGTTCCAATATCTCAGGGGCTGCCCCAAAGAAGAGGGAGTCAA
The DNA here is from genome assembly GCA_024294585.1 of Vipera latastei. NCBI lineage: Eukaryota > Metazoa > Chordata > Lepidosauria > Squamata > Viperidae > Vipera > Vipera latastei. Next base: position 4,378,979 of record CM044355.1, read on the forward strand.
GCTATTCTCCAAAGCACCTGAAGGCAGGACAAGAAGCAACAGATGGAAACTAGTCAAGGAGAGAAGCAACCTGGAACTAAGGAGAAATTTCCTGACAGTGAGGACAATTAACCAGTGGAACAACCTGCCTCCAGAAACCGTGAATGCTCCAATACTGGAAGTTTTCAAGAAGAGAGTGGACAGCCATTTGTCTGAAATGGTATAGGGTTTCCTGCCTGAGCAGGGGGGTTGGACTAGAAGACCTCCAAGGTCCCTATGAACTCTGTTATTCTGTATTCTGTATGCTGGAATTTGGGTATGCACCTACCATATTTTCATATACCGTATTTGTTGACACATCCTTTGGGTATATCAAAGGATCGATAGATGGATGGATGGATAGATAGATAGATAGATGATAGATAGATAGATAGATAGATAGATAGATAGATAGATAGATAGATAGATAGATAGATAGATAGATAGATAGATAGATAGGCAGGCAGGCAGGCAGGCAGGCAGGCAGACAGGCAGGCAGGCAGGCAGGCAGGCAGGCAGACAGACAGACAGACAGACAGACAGACGGATGGGTGGGTTGGACTAGAAGACCTTCAAGGTCCCTTCCTACTCTGTAATTCTGTTCTGCTATTCTGATCTGCTTTGCACAGCCCTTCGTACCTACAGACCTGCTCTGCAGATAATACACCTTGCAGTAAACCGTCCCTTTGCTCTATGAATCACACTCCACTTGCTCAGGGCCTCCTAGAGCAGCTGCAAAAGTATCTGCTTGCCTGTGGTGTCTTCAGACAGACCATCTGTCAGGTCTGTTTCTTTAGCATGCAACTCCAAGGACTCACCCGAGACCACAACAATTACCCCATTCATCCAAAAAAAAAAAAAAAGAGTCTGAATTTAAAACAGCCACTCCAAAAGGGACAGATTCAACAGAAAATAAAACCTATCCATTACCATGTTTGCTGGGAATTTAAGGGAGGCCTTGACTTGCAGAGGCAAAAACTGACACTGAGTGGAAAAAAGCTTGATGGATTTGAGAGCATAAAAAGACACACACACCATACTTTGAGGAAACAAGAATATAAGCCCCTCCAAAAGAAAAAAAAGGAAAGAAAGGAAGAAAGTAAGGAGGGATAGAAGAAAGAAAGAAAGAAAGAAAGAAAGAAAGAAAGGAAGGAAGGAAGGAAGGAAGGAAGGAAGGAAGGAAGGAAGGAAGGAAGGAAGGAAGGAAGGAAGGAAGGAAGAAGGGAGGGAAGGTAGGAAGGCGAGAGGGAGGGAGGGAAGGAAGGAAGGAAGGAAGGAAGGAAGGAAGAAGGGAGGGAAGGTAGGAAGGCGAGAGGGAGGGAGGGAGGGAAGGAAGGAAGGAAGGAAGGAAGGAAGGAAGGAAGGAAGGAAGGAAGGAAGGAAGGAAGGAAGGAAGGAAGGAAGGAAAGAAAGAAAGAAAGAAAGAAAGAAAGAAAGAAAGAAAGAAAGAAAAGAAGGAAGGAAAGAAGGAAGGAGGGAAAGAAGAAAGAAAGAAAGAAAGAAAGAAAGAAAGAAAGAAAGAAAGAAAGAAAGAAAGAAAGAAAGAAAGGAAGGAAGGAAGGAAGGAAGGAAGGAAGGAAGGAAGGAAGGAAGGAAGGAAAGAAAGAAAAGAAGGAAGGAAGGAAGGAAGGAAGGAAGGAAGGAAGGAAGGAAGGAAGGAAGGAAAGAAAGAAAGAAGGAAGGAAGGAAGGAAGGAAGGAAGGAAGGAAGGAAGGAAGGAGGAAAGAAAAGAAGGAAGGAAGGAAGGAAGGAAGGAAGGAAGGAAGAAAAGAAGGAAGGAAGGAAGGAAGGAAGGAAGGAAGGAAGGAAGGAAGGAAGGAAGGAAGGAAGGAAAGAAAGAAAAGAAGGAAGGAAGGAAGGAAGGAAGGAAGGAAGGAAGGAAGGAAAGAAAGAAAGAAAAGAAGGAAGGAAGGAAGGATAGGTTCAAGAGAGGATTAATCCAAATTATTGACAACTGGCAGGCTCAGCTCCAGCAATAAATCAACTTGTTGATCAATGTGTTGGAGCATTCACCGCTTCTGGGGGCAGGTTTCTTTCTTTCCTTCTTTCTTCTTTCCTCCTCCTCTTCCTTCTCCTCCTCCTCCTCCTCATCTCTTCTTGTGGACAAACAAGGGCTAAAATGATGAGTATCTAGTCAACTGTAATTGGACACCAAATTGACACTTGATAAGCCTCGGGGGTGGGAGTGAGGCTGGACATGGGTTTCTTATGGCAATGCAAGGATTCTTAACTGATGACGCATTAAACTCTACCTCCCACACACAGTTCTGGCATCCCTTCTGTTATAGCTTGCACTGCAGTGATACTTAAAAAGTATTGACAACTGACCTCCTGACGCTTTGTCTTTCATGGGATGTCAGAAAGCCTGCTTTTAAGCCTTTTCCTTTCTTCCTAGTCACTGCTCAGATGTGGATGTGCAGAATCACAACTCAGTGTTCAGTGTGGTTGGGGTTCCCTTGTCCTCCGCCCCCCTCTTTTTCCCCCCCTTGAAGTCTTGATGTCTGTTTTAAAAGCGAAAGCTCTTTACAGGGAGTTCTCCCATAAAAGACTAAACCTCCAAGAGGGGGGGGAACTCTCTCTCTCTCTCTCCTCTCTCTCCCTCCCTCTTTCTCCCTCTCCTCTCCCTCTCCCCCTTCCTCTCTCTCTCCTCTCCCTCTCCCTCTCTCTACCTCCCTCTCTCTTCCTCTCTCTCTCTCCCCGTCTCCTCCCTCTTCCTCTCTCTCTCCTCTCCCTCTCCCTCTCCCTCTCTCTACCTCCCTCTCTCTTCCTCTCTCTCTCTCCCCGTCTCCTCCCTCTTCCTCTCTCTCGCCTCTCCCTCTCCCTCTCCCTCCCTCTCCCTCCCTCTCTCTTCCTCTCTCTCTCTCCCCGTCTCCTCCCTCTTCCTCTCTCTCTCCTCTCCCTCTCCCTCTCTCTACCTCCCTCTCTCTCCCCATCTCCTCCCTCTTCCTCTCTCTCTCTCCTCTCCCTCTCCCTCTCCCTCTCCCTCTCTCTCCCTCCCTCTCTCTTCCTCTCTCTCTCTCACCATCTCCTCCCTCTTCCTCTCTCTCTCCTCTCCCTCTCCCTCTCCCTCTCCCTCTCTCTACCTCCCTCTCTCTCCCTGTCTCCTCCCTCTTCCTCTCTCTCTCCTCTCCCTCCACTCCCTCCCTCTCTCTCTCTGTTTGTATGTGTGTTTGTGTGTGTTTGAATGCTATTTAGCTTCCATCCAAGCACATCCAAAGGAAAGGCTCACCTTTTATAAATGTGGCAGCAAGGTTTGGAAGAGGAGATGAAAAGGCCCAGGTGCTGAGAAGGAATTCTCCAGTTCAACAAATCAGTTTCTGAATTATTAGTGTTATGATTTTCATACTTTTTGTACCAATAGGCATAGCTGTTGTTGAGTTCCAGGAAAAAAATAAAACAATCAAGAAAATTATCTATCTATCTATCTATCTATCTATCTATCTATCTATCTATCTATCATCTATCTATCTATCTATCTATCTATCTATCTATCTATCTATCTATCTCTATTTGTCTTTCTGTCTATCTATCTATCCATTCATCTATCTATCTTTTCATCCATCCATCCATCTACCCATCGATCCTTTGATATGCACAAAGGATGTGTCAACAAATATATGAAAATATGGTAGGTGCATACCCAAATTCCAGCATACAGAATAGAGAATAACAGAGTTGGAAGGGACCTGAAGGTCTTCTAGACCAACCCCTGCTCAGGCAGGAAACCCTACACCACTTCAGACGAATGGTTGTCCAATCGCTTCTTAAAAACTTCCAGTGTTGGAGCATTCATGACTTCTGGGGGCAAGTTGTTCCACTGATTAATCGTTCTCACTTTCAGGAAATTTCTCCTTAGTTCTAGGTTGCTTCTCTCTTTAATTAGTTTCCATCCATTGTTTCTTGTCTTGCCTTCTGGTGTTTTGGAAAATAATTTGATCCCCTCTTCTTTGTGGCAACCCCTGAGATTTTGGAACACTGTTATCTATCATGTCACCCCTAGTCCTTCTTTTCATTAAGCTAGACATAGCCAATTCCAGCAACTGTTCTTTATATGTTTTAGCCCTCTGGTCCCTTAATCATCTTTGTTGCTCTTCTCTGCACTTTTCCTCAAAAGTGTTGTTCCACTGCCATGCATGTCCCATCTTCTTTGTAGGTCTGTGCAACATCATGACACATATATGAAAAAGGCAGAGTGATGTTGTTTTCCACACATTCCTAGGAGCCCCCCTGTGTATCGCTCAAAGAGTGTTTCTAATCCTTGGCAACTTGAACACGTGTGAACGTCATCTCCCAGAATTCCCCAGCCAGCCATCCTGGTTAACTGAATGGAATCTTAGGGTCTCTTTCACAATGAAGAATTTAAGCTACTTATCTCTGCTCAAATCTAAGTTCTCACTGACTTAAGGAGGACTTAATGCTAGGTAAGTGAGAATAAAATGGCAATGTTACCACAGAATGCTAAATCCACTTACAGAGAATAAGCCCATCTTAATGACATTTGCAAGCAGACAGATTGTAAGATTATGCTGTAAATCTCTTTCAATAACCTATTAAAGCTGCTTTAGCTCGTAAAGATATGCAGTGTGTAAGTATCGTGTAGGTCTGTACCCCATAAACACGATATTTCTTTTCCTAATACAAATATTTAATTTGGAATGAATCATCATCAATAGTATTAATTTAAGGATAACAGAGAAGTCAACATTACAATTAATAATCCCCTGGTGCCTGATCCAAAGGGCTGTATCATTTTCTTAAATGGATTAAACCAAAGCCTACTGTTCACGGAGTGGCTCATTCTTTAGATTCATCTACAAATTTGGTTTCTTGTTTTAGCTTAGAAGTTGTTCTAAATGCAGTAGGACATTATTAAAGAGTTCCGGTATCCGGTTTCTTGGTTGTTGCAGAAGATTGATTGATTGATTTTTTTTATCCAGCCTTTATTACTTTAGAGGTAACTCAAGGTGGAGAACATAAGTAGGGGCTTCACTTTCTTAGGGTCTTGCAGAAGAACAGGGTAGAACAACGGCTTATGACCCTCTTTTACCAGTCTACTATAGAGAGCGTCCTCTCGTATGGTATTGTGGTTTGGTATGCTGGTCTGACAGCCGCGGACAGGAAAGTATTACAGAGGGTAGTGAGCACAGCACAAGACATTGTGGGCTGTCCCCTGACACCACTGGATGACCTCGCCAGGGCTCGTTGCCTTGGAAGAGTGAGGAAAATTCTCAGGGATGACTCACACCCTGGATGGTATCTCTTTACTCTCCTACCATCGGGTAGGAGATATAGGAGTATAATCTCTGTGAACCTATGCAGAATTGACTTGGGAGGCTGGTGTGTGGTGTAGTTGGTTCACATGGTGTGGTAGGATGGAGGGTTTGTTGTCACTGTGTGTTGGGGGGAGGGAGCACGGGGGGAAGCTCAGCTAATCTCAGTGTACACATGTTGTACTTTGACAATAAAGGTTTATTATTGTTTATTATTAGTACTCCTTCCTCTTCCTGTTTTTCTCCACAACAACAGTCCTGTGAGATGAGTTGGGCTGAGAGAGAGGGACTGGCCCAGAGTTACCCACCTGGCTTTCCTACCTAATGTGGAACTAGAACTCACAGTCTCCTGGGGATTGGTCCAAGGTCACCCAGCCAGGTTTCAGGCCTAAAACAGAACTAGAACTCACCCTCTCCTGGTAATTGATCAAAGTCACCCAGCCAGCTTTCAGGCCTAAAAAGCAGGACTAAACTCTCTCTCTCCTGGTGATTGGCCCAAAGTCACCCAGTTGGCTTTTATGGCTAAGAGAAAACTAGAACTCACAGTCTCTTGGTACTTGGTCCAAAGCCACCTAGCCAGTTTTCATGCCTAATGTGGAACTAGAACTCACTCTCTCCTGGTACTTGGTCCAAAGCCACCCAGCCAGTTTTCATGCCTAATGTGGAACTAGAACTCACCCTCTCCTGGGGTTTGGCCTAAAATGACTCAGCTGGCTTTCATGTAAGACAGAACTAGAACTCACCGTCTCCTCAGAAGATGCCTCACAAGTAAAGCAGATTCTTAGTCAGAAATGATTCTAAATGTATTTGGATCTTGGGTTTGTAGGTAACACCTCCCCAAGTTTGAATAGCCTCTAAAAAGTATTGAAGAGTAATCAGAATAACTGTTTGGACAACTGAATTCTGTTTGTTTCATTTGGTATTCTTCGCATATATTTTTCTTTTCATTCTTGAGGTCAAATAACCCAAGACAACAGAATGAAGCCTGCTCTCTCTGTTGATTTCACGGGCAGCAATAATTCCTAATTTTCTGGATCTATCATATGCGAAAAAGGCCTACTGACAGCAGAGTCAGCTGCCCTGAAAAGCTGAGCTCGGTTTTGAGTGCAAGCCGTCAGAATGGGAACAATTTCTCCTGGAAGGATTAAACTGGCAATCTATTTCAACATTCAGATGGAATTCTTATTCCTAGGAGACAGAAAAAGGGTCCAAAAAGGTAGAGGACCAGCAGCCAATCTCAATAAATATTACTGGGGGGGGGTTATTATTTTTTTAAAAAGTAACACAGTCTAAAACAGGTGCCAGTAAATGACAGTGATGTCATTCATCACTGTTTTTTTTTCCTGCCACATCATCGCCTGTCAATCAATGCCAGTAAAAAAGATGGGTCTTTGTGTCTGGCCATCCAATTGATTTCATTGATTGACAAATATAGACTCTTTGACTGAGCTTTATCCAATAGCCCATCATTTGTCTGGCTGTCACATTTGCTCTGTGGATATTATTGAGCCTATTGTTGGGATTGTGATGGCCCAAAGTTTCAAAGACCACAAATTGAAGGGTGGACAGGAGCCGACAATAAGACACAATAATTGGTCACAGCAGGGGTGGTTGATCTCATTTTGGAATGTCTCCATTAAGCATTTCTACACAACCTTTACCTAATTTCCCATAACTACGGACGGCTGGTTTATTTATTGCACTGATATGTTCCATAGGATTAAAAAGACATACCTTGTTTTTCTACTTCTTTTTTGTGGCAACCTGAAAGTTAATTAGGCTGAAAGACGGAATGACTCGTCTCACGTTAGTTTCTCAAATAGGGCACATTTTACAGGTCCATGCTTACCTAATCAGAGTTGGAGTTTGACTAAATATAAATATATAGAAGTACAGAATTACAGAATGGGAAGGAACAATAGAATAGAATAGAATAGAATAGAATAGAATAGAATAGAATAGAATAGAATAGAATAGAATAGAATAGAATAGAATAGAATAGAATAGAATAGAATAGAATAGAATAGAATAGAATAGAGCTGGAAGGGACCATGGAGGTCTTCTAGTCCAGCCCCCTGCTCAGACTGGAAGATCTATACCAGGGGTAGGCAACCTCGGCTCTTTTATGACTCATGGGCTTCAACTCCCAGAATTCCTGAGCCAGCTTGGCTGTCTCAGGAATTCTGGGAGTTGAAGTCCATGAGTCATAAAAGAGCCGAGGTTGCCTACCCCTGATCTATACCATCTAAGACAGGTGATTGTCCAGCCTCTTCTTGAAAATCTCCAGTGATGGAGCACCCACAATTTCTGGAGGCAACTTCTGTTCCACTGGTTGATTGTCCTCCCTGTCAGGAGGTTTCTCCTTAAATCCAGGTTGCTTCTCTCTTTGATCAGCTTCCATCCATTGTTTCTCATCCTTCCCTCTGGTTCTCTGGTGAACAACGTGGCCCCCTCTTCTAGTCTAGCTCTCTGCTCAGGCAGGAGACCCTATGCCATTCTCGACAACGTCTATCCAATCTGTTCTTGAAAACCAGTACGGTATAGTGGTTAAGGGTCTAGATTAGGATGAACGCCAGATAAGTTATCTAGAATATACAAAGGTATCTCAAACGAAAGTTGGAAATGTAAATGTAAAGAAGGGACTTTTTATCATTTACGGTGGAAGTGTGACAAGGGAAAGAAATATTGGAGTAGGATTCATATACTGTATTAATGCAGAACATTCTTAAAGTGAACGTAAAAAAAATTAAACCAGAAACTTTCCTTCTGGGTCTAATGGAAAGATAACTGGGGGAAAAAAAATAGAGAGCTCTGATTTTATATATGGTGACGGCAGCAAGATTGCTCTAGGCACAAAAGTGGGAGGATGCCTCGATTCCTACCGTAGACGAATGGTTACCAAAAGTGATCGAATGAGCAGAGACGGCCAGATTGACTGTGCTGATCAAAGAAAGGAACATAAATACTTTTGTTTCTACTTGGAAACCGCTTCTGGACTTTGTGCCTGAGGTGGGGAAAAAAATGATATGATGATTATGGAATTTACCGATTAGACTGATTTGCTGATACAGAAACGGCTTCTACATACGACTATAGACATGTAGAAAGCTGAGTTCTGAACTTACTGCCACAGATAGAGCTGGAAGTCAATGCCTTTTCTTCCTTCTCCTCCCCTTTCTTCGCACCTTTTTCATTTTCCTTTTTTCTACTGTTGTCCCCTACTATTTGCTTTTGTGTTTTTACATTTTACGTTATACATGAATAAAACAATTTTTAAAAAAGAAGGAATCAAAATAAATAGGCATTTAGCCACTTTCTACCAAATAGATAGATAGATAGATAGATATAGATAGATAGATAGATAGATAGATAGATAGATAGATAGATAGATAGACAGACAGACAGACAGACAGACAGACAGACAGACAGACAGATAGATAGATAGATAGATAAATGGTTCCAGATTAGAAGTGGAGAATCATAGTTCCCAAGAAATTAAAAGATGCTTGCTCCTCGGGAGGAAAGCCATGGCAAATCTAGACAGCACACTAAAAAGCAGAGACATCACCCTGCCAACAAAAGTGCGTATAGTCAAGGCTATGGTCTTCCCAGTTGCAATGTAGGGCTGTGAAAGTTGGACCATAAGAAAGGCTGAGCGCCAAAGAATGGAGGCCTTTGAACTCTGGTGCTGGAGAAGACTCCTGCGAGTCCCTTGGACTGCAAGGCCATCAAACCGGTCAGTCCTAGAGGAGATCAACCCTGACTGCTCTTTAGAAGGCCAGATCCTGAAGTGGAAACTCAGATACTTTGGCCACCTAATCAGAAGGAAGGACTCACTGGACAAGAGCCTAATGTTGGGAAAGATTGAGGGCAAGAGAAGAAGGGGACGATGGAGAATGAGGTGGCTGGATGGAGTCACTGAAGCAGTAGGCGTGAGCTTAAATGGACTCCAGAAGATGGTAGAGGACAGGAAGGCCTGGAGGAACATTGCCCATGGGGTTGTGAGGGGTCAGAAACAACTTCGCAACTAACAACAACAAATCATAGTTCCAGTCTTTCCTTACATATGAAAGCTGGCTGGGTGATTTTAAAATAATTATTTTCCTTCAACCCTAAACTGAGCAGTCATACACACAGAGAGAAACTGTCAGCTCCACCATATGGGGGTCCTGCCATTCAGTTGGCGGGGGAAAAGTTTGCTGGCATTCTTCACATGCTTTCTCTTTTGCTGTAGCCGTTTGGGAATTAGGAAGGGCAACTGTCTTGGGAGATGAAGCAGATTCCTTCTCAGCTTGTTCCAGCCTGGTTCCAAGGTCATCATGCCCTGAGGGTAACCTGTTATCTACTGTTCTGTCACAGCCTACATGAGTCCTGGTTATGCTCGCAAGGAGAAACCCCTCTTCCAAAAAGCAGGCAGGAACTACAAGAAAAAAATAACCCCTCTTATTATTCACAGACCTGAGTCAGTGTCCAAGGCAAACAAACACAGTCCACAAAAACTCGATCCTCAACACAAATGGTTGCCTTTGGCAACCAGCACTTCCCACACCATCTTTTTTTTCTATTTTTCAGCCAAGGCGTGGCTTCCTAATGCCTTCTCCTTTGCCTTTGGAGCCGCCCCATTGCATTCCTCTGCCTACTCGCTTCTCCTGCCTGCGCATTCGTGCATCCAGGATTTGTCCCAGCTCTTCTTCATCACTGTCCAACTCTGGCTTCCAGCACAGCTGTGTCTCAGCCTGAGTGCAAGTAGAGGGGCCAGGCTCCTCGTCCAACTATATGTCTTGGAGCTCCCCAGAACCTTCCTCTGACTCTAAAGTCACTCCAGGCCCCTCCCTCCTCCTCCTCTGATTCCTCAGACTCAGCTGCTGGATCCACTGGCTGGCAAGTTATCACAACATCTACTCAGCACCTCAACATTATCAAAACCACCCTGTGGCATCACATTGGTTGTGGGTGTGTGTTCTGGGTTTGGGGAAGTAAAAGAATTGCTTTGAACTTCATGCAGGACCTTCAGGTTCCGCCTGACTTTTCTGCATCCACTTTCTCTCAGTAAAAGTTCTTTTGATTAACCTCAATGGAGTCAAGAGTTTTATTTTCCTGAGGGACCAGCTAGGGCAGGTCGTTAGCAAAACACACAGAAAGTGTCACACACTGTCAGGTATGATGAATCAGGACCACCAGTTAAATTCCAGTTAAGAAGATTTATTGCACATGCTTATACACAAGAAGGGATGTGGTGGCTCAGTGGGTTAGGACGCTGAGCTTGTCGATCGGAAGGTTGGCAGTTTGGCAGGTCGAATCCCGAGTGCCACGTAACAGAGTGAGCGCCTGTTACTCGTCCCAGCTTCTGCCAATCTAGCAGTTCGAAAGCATGTAAAAATGCAAGTAGAAAAATAGGGACCGCTCCGGTGGGAAGGTAACAGCGTTCCGTGTGCCTTTGGCGTCCAGTCATGCCAGCCACATGACCACGGAGACGTCCTTGGACAAGCGCTGGCTCTTCGGCTTTGAAACGGAGATGAGCACCGGCCCCTAGAGTTGGAAACGACTAGCACACATGTGTGGGGGAACCCTACCTTTACCTTTATACACAAGAATCTAGTCAACTAATAGTCAGCACTAAACTAGTGCCAGATAAGAGTCAAGGGAATTCAAGAGGGATTGGACTTCTTAGACCCTTTGTGGGACCATAATGACTCCAGGCTGATTCCTCTCTTGACTCCACCCTTGGGATCTTTTCCTTCTTGTACAGATTCAGACATACACATACAGACCGAAACAAATTTCCACTAGACCAGGGGTAGGCAATCTTGGCTCTTTTATGACTTGTGGGCTTCAACTCCCAGAATTCCTGAGTCAGCATGGCTGGTTCAGGAGTTCCGGGTATTGAAGTCCACATGTCATAAGCCAAGGTTGCCTGCCCCTGCACTAGACCAATGTGGCACATCGTGATGTGTAACTTTCAGCCTGGATGCCTTCCTCCACAAAGCAAAATTAATTTGTGCTGCTAATTGGTATATTGATAATTTGGGTCATACACTGTCTCTCAGCCGATCCCACCTCACAGGGTTATTGTTGTGGGGAAAATAAGAGGAAGAAGGAGTATTATGCATATTCAACACTTGGAGTTATTTATAAAAAATAATAAAGGTGGGAAAGAAATACATAAAAAATGGAGCTGATTTATAATTAATAAAGCACATAGACTTTGTCAGAATTTCTGGGTTCTTGGATTTCAATGGTCCATTAGTTCATACTGTATTGTAGGTTGAAATGGTTAAACCATCAAGAGGCATCAATTGAGAATGGGTAGATTCTTCCATTTAAAAGAAAAAAATAATAATAAAATAAGGTCATCCAGTACAGAATAGCAAATTGGGTTCCAAATCTATAAAAAAAACAAAACAAAAAAAAACAATAGTTGGAGTGTGAGAATAAGACTGGGACGTCATGATACAATACAGTTTCTAAATCCGAGGTTTGAAATTAGTCAAATTTAATTCACATTTGCCATCTGAGAGGTGAAGCTCCCTTGTCAAAATATTAATTTGATACTACTTGTCAAGACGTCTGTAGTAGCTTCAATTTTCCCCCCATTTTGGATGGAAAAAGATAACATACCAGAGGTGATAGAGGTGATAGAGACCGACAAGAGACAGTCCCTCAGATAATTTCATATAAATTTATTCATTAGATTTATTCCAAACCCTTTCAGATAGAATCCACCCAATCACATTTTGCACCCAATCAAGTGTTGTAGTATAACTCTTATACTACTGTGATGCTCATACTATGCATTCTTGGCATCCCAAAGTTTAATGCAATTAAGAATGATAATTAGGAATGCTAAACAGGTAACGAGAGGCATCAAAGGTTGATACCTGACCTCTACCTGATTTATGTGCATGCATTCCCAAGACTAAAACATTAAAAGGAACAGTTGTTGGAATTGGGTATGTCTAGTTTAATGAAGAGAAGAACGAGGGGTGGCAGGATAGCAGTCTTCCAGTATCTCAGGGGCTGCCCCAAAGAAGAGGGAGTCAAACTATTCTCCAAAGGACCTGAAGACAGGACAAGAAGCAACGGATGGAAAGTAATCAAGGAGAGAAGCAACCTGGAACTAAGGAGAAATTTGCTGACAGTGAGAAAAAATAATCAGTGGAACAGCCTGCCACCAGAAGCTGTGAATGCTACAACACTGGAAGTTTTTAAGAAGAGACTGGACAACCATTTGTCTTAAATGGTATAGGGTTTCCTCCCTGAGCAGGGGGTTGGACTAGATGACCTCCAAGGTCCCTTCCAACTCTATTATTATTATTATTATTATTATTATTATTATTATTATTATTATTATTATTATTATTATTATTATTATTATTATTATTATTATTATTATTAATTATTATTATTATTATTATTATCATCATCATCATCATCATTTCATTACATTTCTGATTCATTTTAAATTTTTAAGACATTAAAAATAAAAGCAGACATAGGTGTGCGGTTTTTGTTTGTTTTTTTGTTTGCAACTGTTCCACATAGGTACCTACAAGAATGCAACTTTTACTAATAGTTTGTAAAAAAAAAAAAAGCAAAACAAACACAAACAAACCAACAGCACTTTTTTATCAAGAGCATATATTTCCAAGTAATGTTCGACCTGAAAATTGTGTCAGCACATTTGGAGAAGCGTGGAATAGGAAACATGTAGTGGCTCAGTCTAGATATTACTCCGTGAAATGTGCAAGTGTTCAGTTCATGTGGAAATAAGGCATGTGGGGTAGAGGGGGGGGAATGAGAGACAAAATTCTGTGTGTCAAAGCTAAAATCTTTTCCGAGTCAGCTCTGCATTATTCATAGTGTGATCTGTATTTTTAAAGTGCATTCCTTGTTACGAGAATAACTATCAGCATATTTATATCACCCTGCTATTAAAGGATGCTGATGATAACAATATTAATTCCCAGGATATGAAAGACACACTACTAGTAACAAAATTCTGGTGAGGATGTGGCTTATGTGCTTAACTTCTGCTCAATACCCATCAACAGGTTTATAAACAAACTCCCCGCCCCTAACACTCACTCTGATGACGCTGGCAGTGGACCAGAGAAAGCTAAGGTTGTTTTAGGTTTGTAAATACTTGTTTTTATTGTTTTTGTTATTTTAACAATTAACAGATATTTTGTATTCATCCCGGAGTTTGAGGACTCTATACTATTGTACAGATATGCCCGGGATTCGTATTTTTATAGTTATTGTTTTGTACCAGCCTGCTATCGGCCCTGCAGAAAAGGCAGGGACAACCCCTTTTGCAAGAAGGCAAGAGGCTGGAATTATGCCTGCCAAATTTATTGCTACAAAAACAAATAGAACAAGACACAAACCAAGAAACAGGAGCTTTTCAAGCGGTTGCCTTCAGCAAACCAGCCCTCCCACGCATTCCCCCTTAAATACAGTTCAGGGCGTGGCTTCTCTCTGCCTCCTTCCCAGGAGCCCCATTGCCTTCCTCTGTTTACTCCTGATTGACTGCCTCCTGCGTCGGGCGTCCTTGAACAGGGCCAGCTGTGGGTCATCTTCATCCACGCTGTCAGGCTCACACAGCTGGGTCTGCGTCGTGACCAGGTGAGAGGGGCCTGGCTGAGGGCTCTAACAAGCTGTCCAACCCCCTCAGCAAGCTCTTCAACACCCCCTCCTCCTCCTCCTCTGAGTCGTCCGACCCAACTGCCGAACCCACAGGCTGACCTATATATGAGTCAGCATATACCCTCCAACAATCTGGGTCCTGCTTTATACAATACAATACAACACCAGAGTTGGAAGGGACCCTGGAGTAATGACAGGATAGCAGTGTTCCAATATCTGAGGGGTTGTCCCAAAGAAGAGGGAGTCAGGCTATCCTCCAATGCATCTGAAGGCAGGATAAGAAGGAACGGATGCAAACTAATCAAGGAG
>CM044355.1:4398221-4497617 GCA_024294585.1 Vipera latastei
TTTCTCAAGCAGATAATCATTAGCAGCACTTCACTGGCTCACAGCCTTCTCCTTCCCAGATGCCGTAGCTGTCTCTCTGTTTTATTTTCAAAAGCACAGTGATACTTTCTCCTTTTTTGTAAAAAGATCCATTCAAGAATCTCTTGCTGTTTGAAAAGCCAAAGGAATCCAGAATTTATTTACCGTATTTTCCAGCATATAAGACGACTGGGCGTATAAGATGACCCCCTACATTTCCTGTTAAATTATAGGGTTTGGGCTATACTCGCCGTATAAGACTACCCCTCTTCCAACGCACACCAAATAAAAATTAAAAAAACATCAGATTTGGTTTTAATATGGGTAATTTTAATTCAAATGCTTATGACATGCAGGTACATAGTAGGAAAACTGTCACTTATAAACATAAGGCTGTTTGTCATCAAACATGTAAACATAAAACAGTACAAGTGGATTAAACTTTTCCTAATTCACTCTAAAGTTTTCCCTGCACAGACCAAATGGGAGATCCGCTCCAGGTTTTCCAGCCAGCCCGCCCAGTTCCTGAGTCAAATGTGTCCTTAGAGCTAAGCAGCTGCTCTGGCAGCTGCATTCCCCACCTGCCTTTCAAGTTGGGATAGACTGCAGCTGCTCTTCAACTTTAGAAGGAAAGACGCCCAGACCCCAGCCTGTAAAAAATCACAGACTGCAGCTTCTTCTCCAATTGGTCCCGCTTTCCCTGCGCAGACCAAATGGGAGATCCGCTCCAGGTTTTCCAGCCAGCCCTCTCCCTAAAGTTTCAGCACCCGGCGTATAAGACGACCCCTGACTTTTGAGAAGATTTTCATGGGTTAAAAAGTCATCTTATACGCCAGAAAATACGGTATTTATTTTTCCCAATCAACTGGAGAGCGAGAAGAACCAGCGGATTTTATAAAGAGCAGGTCTTCTTTGATCAGACATTATTAAGCTCTGATGAGAAACCCATTAAGAAAATCTGTAACTTTTTTATTGAGTTTGAAAATTGGAAAAATGAACAAGTGAAAGAAACAACACGGGCAAAGAATTTTGGATACCACGTAGATTTAGAAAAATGGCAAAACTTGTGGGAAAGAAATTACAAACTGACAATGGCAGCCTCTTATAAAGAAAACCCAAATAAAATGTTTAATCGGTGGCACTTGCCACCAGCAAAGTTAGCAAAAATGTTTCTAAAATATGTCAAGTAGATGTTGAAAATGTAAACACAAGTCAGGTGCTTATTATCATGTATGGTGGACATGTGTTAAAGCAAAGAGGTACAAACTTGGCTAGAAAACATGTTGGGAAAGCACGTAGATTTTCAATGCGAACTTTTTTTTTACTAGGTATAATGCCAGAAAAGATCGATAAACAAAGTATGTACTTGATTTTATATGCGATAACAGCGGCAAGAATCATATCTGCACAATATTGGAAAAATGAAGAAAGGCCACTAGAGGAAGAAATAATAATAATAAAAAATACTAGAATGTGCAGAAATGGACAGACTTACTATGAGGTTGAAAGAAAAATAAGAAACAAAATACTTTCAAACTTGGGACTTATTTTATCAATGACTGAAGAAAAGAATAAAGGATCAGGAATTAAATTTGTATTAGTGAATGATAAGTGCAGAGAACACATTTGTTGAATAAATACTACTGAACTCTATGAAAAAAAATAATAAAAGCTTCCTTTCTGATCATCAGTGAAATCAATTTGCTAACTATTGTTTCAGTAGTATTATCATGTTGTTGTTAGCTGCAAAGTCGTGTCCGACCCATCGCGACCCCACAGACAACGTTCCTCCAGGCTTTCCTGTCCTCTACCATCTTCTGGAGTCCATTTAAGCTCACGCCTACTGCTTCAGTGACTCCATCCAGCCACCTCATTTTCTGTCGTCCCCTTCTTCTCTTGCCCTCAACCTTTCCCAGCGTTAGGCTCTTCTCCAGGGAGTCCTTCCTTCTCATTATGTGGCCAAAGGATTTGAGTTTCCACTTCAGGATCTGGCCTTCTAAAGAGCAGTCAGGGTTGATCTCCTCTAGGACTGACTGGTTTGATCGCCTTGCAGTCCAAGGGACTCGCAGGAGTCTTCTCCAGCACCATAGCTCAAAGGCCTCAATTCTTTGGCGCTTAGCTTTTCTTATGGTCCACCTTTCACATCCATACATTGCAACTGGGAAGACCATAGCCTTGACTATATGTACTTTTGTTGGCAGGGTGATGTCTCTGCGTTTTAGTGTGCTGTCTAGATTTGCCATGGCTTTCCTCCAAAGGAGCAAGCGTCTTTTAATTTCTTGGCTACAGTCCCCATCTGCGGTGATCTTGGAGCCCAGGAAAATAAAATCTGTCACTACCTCCATTTCTTTCCCATCTATTTGCCAGGAATTGAAAGGGCCGGATGACATGATCTTGGTTTTCTTAATGTTTAGTTTCAAGCCCACTTTTGCACTCTCCTTCTTCACTCGCATAGTATTACCATACTGGTCCAAAATTATTCATTTTTTTCCTGAATATATATCATTATATTTTCAGCAGTCAGTATAATATCTGGGAAAGCAAAGATGATTAGGGGGCTAAAACATTCAAGGAATTGGGTAGATTGGGTAGTCTAGTGAAAAGGATTAGGGGCGATGTGATAGCAGCATTCCAACATCTAAAGGGTGCTGTCCTGGTTCCGACAGATGAAACTCTTCAAAATAACTTTGAGGCATTGTCTACCTTAAAGGATCTTTTATTCGAGTAGCATAACATTGACACTTACATAATCGAAGCCAAAAAACTGAATTCCCTTCCCCTGGGCATATAGTATCAAAACACAATTCCCTCCTCCAATTTACAGTCATAAATCACATTCCCCAATTAGCTTGAAGAGCCGGCTTCCTCTCCAGCTCTCCAGCCCGCCAATTCTTTATCATCTCTGGGCTCAGTAACCTTGATTCTCATGCTAGGTTTAGTGTTGTTATGTCTACCTGGACTCTCATTCGCATCCCCCCCCTCCCAGCATCATCTAACTCTAAAAGCAAAAAAGGAAAAGATGGCTGCATTTCCATCTGTTGTCAATGCAAAAACATCGGACGTTAGCAGCATTGACAGGTGTCACAAAAAAGAGGAGATCAACCTATTTTCCAAAGCACCTGAAGGCAGGACAGAAAATAATGGGTGGAAACTAATCAGGGAAAGAACCAACCTAGAAATTAAGGAGAAATTTCCTGACAGTGAGAGCAATAAACCTGTGGAACCGTTTGCCTTCAGAATTTAATTTTAATTTTAATTTATTAATATTTCTATACCGCCCTTCTCCCGAAGGACTCAGGGCGGTGTACAGGGCAAGAATAAAACAAGGGTTACAAAAATTAAAAGATATTAAATACATGCCCATAAAAAACAGTTGATACATTAATAAAAACCCCAATAAAATGATAATAAAAAACCCCACCAATCCCCCCTCAGGCCAGGCCGGCTTGTTCGAACAGGTATGTTTTCAGATCGCGGCGAAAGGAGCGAAGATCGGGCGCCATCCGGAGCTCAACCGGTAACTGGTTCCATAGAAGTTGTGGGTGCCCCATCACCGAAGGTTTCTAAGAAGAGATTGGACAGTCATTTCTCTGAAATGATCTAGAGGGGGGCAGGGTTGCACTAGAAGACTTCCGAGGTCCCTTCTGACTCTGCCATTCTGCGTTCTGTGTTCACATTTGGTGAAAGAGAAAAGCTGGAGACCACCATTGCATGGAAAATGGAGTGGTTTGCAAAATGCCCAACGTGTCAACTCAACTTGGGATGAGATTCTTCCATCCCACTTCAATATGGGGCATTTGGGAAAGACTCCTCTGCACTCAGACGAAGCCCACTGACTTTGCTAACACATGTCTGTGGAGATTCTCCATCATCCATTTCATGGTTGACCCAAAGGTGCTTTTTCATGAGGCCACTGGACTTTCTTTATTCTCTTTGAAGACGTTTCGCTTCTGATCCAAGAAGCTTCTTCAGCTCTGACTGGATTCAACAGCCCTCTTTCAACAGAGAGGGAGGGATACAACATCAACTGTCTCCAGTCTACAACACCATCCTTCCAGCAGTTCCAAGAAGGCTCCACGGCCATTTGCACCACTCCGGTGACCCTGAGGACACGAATAAGCCTTCAAGTGGCCTCAATGACTCTCTAAAAGAAAGCAAAGGACCAGCTGACTGCAAGGAGTATAAATCCTTCCATTCCCCACCATCCAGTCAGAGCTGAAGAAGCTTCTTGGATGAGAAGCGAAACGTCTTCAAAAGAGAAAAAAGAAAGTCCAGTTGACTCATAGAAAGCACCTTTGGGATTTTACTAACACTCACATAGTTTTCTCCTTCTCAAAAGTGGTCTTCCATTGGCAAGAGAATAGTCCACTGCACCAACTGCAAGTGAAGTGACGCTTTGATAGGTGCATATAAAAAGCAGAGACGCTTTGATCCTGCAGTTTCGGATGACCTCTTGACTTATTTTTATCTCCCTCTGCTACCAACAGATGCTTCTCCTTATTTTCCTATGCTTACGAAGACTCTCTTCTTTATTTAGCCCAGACTAACATGACCCAGTTTTTCAGGCACAAAAACTGTTACAGCCATCTCTCTAGTTTTAAAAACATATTTCTATCATTTAGAATGTTGAGATTGTGCTGATCCTGAATAAAACAGTGTGTGTTGATTGATGAGGTGTGTGTGTGTGTGTGTGTGTGTGTGTGTGTGCTACAGATGTTATGTTATGGAACTCAAATAAATCAGAGGTGTTAAATGTTTAAGAAGAAAGAGCTAGCAAAAGGGCAGATGAAATCTCTCAATTAACCATGGCCAGTTATGTAAAGGCAGAGAGACATTAAAAATGCGCACAGCTGAAACTCCCAGAATTTTAGAAGAAGAAGAAGAAGAAGAAGAAGAAGAAGAAGAAGAAGAAGAAGAAGAAGAAGAAGAAGAAGAAGAAGAAGAAGAAGAAGAAGAAGAAGAAGAAGAAGAAGAAGAAGAAGAAGAAGAAGAAGGAGGAGGAGGAGGACGAGGAGGAGGAGGACGAGGAGGAGGAGGAGGAGGAGGAGGAGGAGGAGGAGGAGGAGGAGGAGGAGGGGAGGAGGAAAGAAGAAAGAGGGGAGGAGGAAAGAAGAAAGAAAGAAAGAAAGAAAGAAAGAAAGAAAGAAAGAAAGAAAGAAAGAAAGAAAGAAAGAAAGAAAGAAAGAAAGAAATGGGATTTCATCACATCAGAGCCACCCAAGAGCAAAAGTGTTGTCCCATCCAAAGCTCCACTTTGTATAATCAGAAAAGATGAGGGAGTAACCCTAGGATGTTACTTTGTTCAAAACACTTCATTAGGTTCCACTCCAGTGAGTCGAATTCTAAGCTTGATGCCATTTCAAACATTAGCCGATAACAAAAGCTAAGTGCAAACAGCCTAAGGAGAATTTCCTTCTGCCAATCCAAAAAACTGAAATGGCTATCAGTGAAGGTCACTGTGGGGGGGTCCAAAAGGTGACTCACATCACTTATTTAATGTAGAACCATGGAATTATAGGGCTGGGAAAGAGGTTAAAGGTTTCTAGAATGAAAGTTGTTGGGACAATTCCATGAAACATCTTCTGTAGCCATAATCAGAATTGCTATTCTTATCCTCACCAGAGATGCTTTTTTTCAGGAGGCAACTGGACGTCCTTGTTGTTGTTTTTTTTCCTTTGAAGACATTTTGCTCCTCACCCAAGAAGCTTCTTCAGCTCTGACTGGATGGGCGGGGAGGGGGAGGATTATACTCCTTGCAGGACAGCTGGCCATTTGCCTTCTTTTAGAGGGTCGTTGAGGCCACTTGGAGATTTACCTGTGTCCTCAGGGTCATCTAAATAATACAGATGGGTGTGGACACTTCTTGGAACCACTGTGTTGTAGACTGGAGATAGTTGATGTTGTATCCCTCCCCCTCTGTTGAGAGAGGGGGCTGTTCAATTTTGACAGAGCAGTCCACCTGCATTTCAAAGACAAAGGCCACTCTTTCGAAGACAGCCAAGTCCACATTTTGTACAGAGAGGAGCGCTGGTTTGAAAGAGGGGTCCAAAAGGTCATCTAGGTCAATGTTGCCGTGTCCCTGTCTGCGGTGATTCCATTTTGCGATCTTCTGATAAGCAAAACCAATGGGGGAAGCCAGATTCACTTAACAGGCGTGTGGCTAATTTAGAGAGTCCTTGAGGCCACCTGGAGGTTTATCTGTGTCCTTGGAGTCCACACCCATTTGCACTACTCAGGTGACCCTGTCAGAACCCATATGTTATTAAGGGGGACTTGTTCCATTTTCCTTTTACTTCATTACTCTGGGGAGGGGGGAAGGCACAGCGGGCTGTCTCTTTGCTTCTCTCTATCACTACAATGTATTCCTTTCGCTGTGTCTGCATATTGGCTCTTTCAACTGTCTCCCCCTTGATGATACCTTGGGGTGAGAAAGGAATGTGCCTCTGGCCATCTGGCTTATCTCCCATTTCGGAACATCATCGCTACGAGCCTGGGAAAGGCTGGTGTTATCAGCTCTTTTCCCACAACAGACTTAACACCCAAGGATTGGCCCCTTCGAACTGACCGGATGAACTATTGGGGTGGGGTTTTGCTTGGGACTCATTTAACTTATTGATCTGAGCGGGAAACCCTCAGATCCTGCCTATTAGGCCTGCTATCATCTTCTCCTAATAAAAGTTCCTTTTGGAAGGAACTGCTTCCTAGAGTTTTGCTTTCTTGAGATGAGGTTTTGTTGTCCATCTTTGGTTAGCACATACATGATAGTTGGTCTGAAATAGGGATATGACTTGTCCAGTCAGCCACAAATATCCATCTATCCATCCATCCATCCATCCATCCATCCACCCGTCCATGTGTCCTTCTATCCATCCCCCATCCATCCATCCCCCATCCATCCATCCATCCATACATACATCTGTCTATCCATCCATCCATCCCTCTCTTCATCCATCTATCCATCCACCCATCCATGTGTCCTCCTATCCACCCCATACATACATACATACATACATACATACAAACAAACATACATACATACATACATCTGTTCATCAATCCATCCATCCATCCATCCATCCACCCGTCCATGTGTCCTTCTATCCATCCCCCATCCATCCATCCCCCATCCATCCATACATACATCTGTCTATCCATCCACCCATCCCTCTCTTCATCCATCTATCCATCCACCCATCCATGTGTCCTTCTATCCAGCCCATACATACATACATACATACATACATACATACATCTGTTCATCCATCCATCCCTGTGTCCATCCATCCATCCCTGTGTCCATCCATCCATCCATCCATCCATCCATTGAGGCCAGTTGAGGTGACCCTGAGGACACAGATAAACCTCCAAGTGGCCTCAAGGACTCTCTGAAAGAAGGCAAAGGACCATCTGTCTGCAAGCAATATAAATCCTTCCACTCCCCACCATCGGGTCAGAAGAAGCAGAAGAAGCTTCTTGGATGAGAAGCAAAATGTCTTCAAAGAAAAAAACAAGAAAGTGCAGTTGCTTCCTGAAGAAAACACCTTTGGGACAGCCATGACCTGGATGACGGAGGATCTCCTCCTGATCTTCTTCTATGCCCGCTTTTTCTCTTGTCAAGATAACCCGTAATTCCATTTAGCAGGCTGAACTGAGAGAAAGCGATCGGTCCAAAGTTCATTCTATGACAGCTGAGGGGGGACACGAATCTTGGTCGTCACCACTATACCACATGGGCTCGACAGTTTGACGAGACACACATTCTTGTCTTTTCTTAGTTACTGCTATTTATTTTTATCCCACCTTTATCATTTTTGCAAGTAACTCAACTGGGAGAATCTGCCTAATACATTTTCCTCTTCCTCTTTCCCACATAACAACAACCCTGTGAGGCGAGTTGGACAGAGAGGGAGTGACTGGCCAAAGTTGCCCACCTGGCTTTCACGTCTGAGGAGGGACTTAATAATAACATGGTACTTAATAGGAGGTACTAAATAATAACACGGTTGTCCAATCTCTTCTGAAAAACACAAAAAAATTCTTCTTAAAAACTTCCAGAGTTGGAACATTCACAACTTCTGGAGGCAGGTTGTTCCACTGATTAATTGCTTTAACTGTCAGGAAGTTTCTCCTTAGTTCTAGGTTGCTTCTCTCCTTGACTAGTTTCCATCCATTGCTTCTTGTCCTGCTTTCAGGTGCTTTGGAGAATAGCTTGACTCCCTCTTCTTTGGGGCAGCCTTTTAGATACTGGAACACTGCTATCATGTCACCCCTCATCCTTCTCTTCATTAGACTAGACATCCCCAATTCCAGCAACCGTTCCTTATACGTTTTAGCCTCCAGTCCCCTGATCATCTTTGTTGCTCTTCTCTGTAGTCTTTCTAGAGTCTCAACATCGTTTTTGCATCGTGGTGACCAAAACTGGATGCAGTGTGGCCTCCTTACCAAGGCATTGTGAAGTGGTACTAACTCTTCATGTGATTTTGATTCTATCCCTCTGTTAGTGCAGCCTAGCACTGTGTTGGCTTTTTTGGCAGCTGCGGCACACGGCTGGCTCCTATTTAAGGGATTGTTCACTAGGACTCCAAGATCCCTCTCACAGTTACTACTATTGAGTGAGGTACTACCTATACTATACCTGTGCATTTGTTTTTTTCTTGCCTAAGTGTAGAACCTTACTTTTTTCACCATAGAATTTCATTTTGTTAGATAATAATAATAATAATAATAATAATAATAATAATAATAATAATAATAATAATAATAATAATAATAATTTAATAATTTAATAATTTAATAATTTAATAATTTAATAATTTAATTTTTATACCGCCCAGTGTTCGAGTCTGTCCAGATCCTCCTGTATCTTAAGCTTGTCTTCTGGAGTATTGGCTATTCCTGCCAGCTTGGTGTTGCCTGCAAATTTGTTGAGTTCCCCATCTATCCCCTCATCCAAATCGTTAATGAAGATGTTGAAGAGCACTGGGCCCAGAACAGAGCCCTGGGGCATCCCACTACTCACCTCCCTCCATGTAGATACAGTTCGATTGAGGACCACACACTGAGTACGGACGGTCAGTCAGCTATGAATCCATCTGGTGGTGATGCTGTTTAACCCACATTTTTCTATCTTATCAAGTAGAAGGTTGTGGTCTACATTATCAAATGCTTTACTGAAGTCCAAGTAAATTATATCCACAACATTCCTCTGGTCCTCTAATTTTGTCACTCGGTCAAAGAATGCAATAAGGTTTGTCTGGCATGATCTGTTTTTGACAAACCCATGTTGGCTTTTCAAGGTACTAGAACTCACAGTCTCCTAGTAATTGGCCCAAAGTCACCCAGCTGTTTTTTATGTCTAAATCAGGACTAGATCTCACAGTCTCCTGGTGATTGGCCCAAAGTCACCCAGCTGTTGTTCATGTCTAAATCAGGGCTAGAATTCACAGTCTCCTGATAATTGGCCCATGGTTACCCAGTAGCTTTCATGTCTAAGGCAGGACTAGAACTCACAGTCTCCCAGTGATTGGCTCAAAGTCACCGAGCTGGCTTTCATAGCTAAGGCAAACTGCTTCTTCACCAAAGCATTAAGACTAAATGAAAGGAGCATAAGATTCACCTGTTCCTACCTTTTATTTTTTTAAAATGGTGGCAAGTGTAGATGGACATATTTCTTTCACTGGACAACTGGCCCCTGCTACAGATTCCGCCTTGCAGATTTATATATTCCAATTAAGTCCCAGAGACGAGACATCAGGAGGAAATTTTATCGGTGGCCTTTCCCCCCTCCAAATCAAGAAGTAGGAGGATCCAAGGAAGCATGTCCTCATAAATTGCTGGGGAAGAAACCTATGGCGGGATGAATGCTAACAAAAGACTAGAATCCAAAGAGCGTAGAATAGAATAGAGCTGGAAGGGACCTTGGAGGTCTTCTAGTCCAGCCCCCACTCGAGCAGGAGAACTTATAGCATCTCAGACAAGTGACTGTCTAGCCTCTTCTT
Organism: Vipera latastei; assembly: GCA_024294585.1. NCBI lineage: Eukaryota > Metazoa > Chordata > Lepidosauria > Squamata > Viperidae > Vipera > Vipera latastei. Next base: position 4,408,238 of record CM044355.1, read on the forward strand.
AAAAGCCTCCAGGGATGGAGCACCCACGATTTCTGGAGGCAACTTGTGTTGTTCCACTGGTTGATTGTCCTCACTGTTGGGAAGTGTCTCCTTAATTCAAGGTTGCTTCTCTCTTTGGTCAGTTTCCAACCATTGTTTCTCGTCCTTCCCTCTGGTGCTTTGGTGAACAACCTGACTCCTTCTGCCTTGTGGCAGCCCCTCAGATACTGGAATGCTGCTATCATGTCCCCCCTATTTCTTCTGGAATAGCTGGAGACTGTTCAGCACAGAGAAAGAAATTCATTTTTTTCACGCTTCCTTTTAAAAGTTAGATATCCTTGGAGCATGCTGAGCTCTTGAGTTTCCATCTATTTTCTGGAACCTCCTGGAATGACCAGGTGGCCGGGAAGAAATTTCTACTTGGAAAGAGCAGGGATAGTCTATGAAACTACGTACATCTTCTAGTTTTCAAAGCAGAAAAAAAAATGTTCGTTTATTTATTTGTTTCCCACTTTTATTAGTTTTAAAAACAACTCAAGGTGGTGAACATATCTAATACACCTTCCTATTCCTAAACTCCCCACAATAACAACAACCCTGTGAGGTGGGCTGGACCGGCTTTCAGGCCTACGGTGTGACTAGAACTCATAGCATCCTGGTGATTTGCCTAAAGTCTCCCAGCCAGCTTTCATGTCTAAGGCAGGATTTGAATTCACAGTCTCTGGTGATTAGCACAAAGTCACCCAGCTGACTTTCATTCCCAAAGAGAGACTAGAACTCACAGTCTCCTGGAGATTGGCCCGAAGTCACCCAACTGGTCTTCATGGCTAAGGCGGGACTAGAACTCACAGTCTCCTGGCGATTGGCCCAAACTCACCCAGATGGCTTTCAGGCCTAAGGTGGGACTAGAACTCACCATCTCCTGGTGATTGGCCTAAAATCACCCAGCCAGCTTGCATGCCTTAGGTGGGACTAGAATTCACAGTCTCTGGTGATTGGCCCAAAGTCACCCAGCTGACTTTCATTCCCAAAGAGAGACTAGAACTCACAGTCTCCTGGAGATTGGCACGAAGTCACCCAGCTGGCCTTCATGGCTAAGGCAGGACTAGAACTCACAGTCTCCTGGAGATTGGCCCAAACTCACCCAGCTGGCTTTCAGGCCTAAGGCAGGACTAGAACTCACTGTCTCCTGGTGATTGGCTTAAAGTCACCCAGCCAGCTTTCATGTCTAAGGCAGGACTAGAACTCACAGTCTCTTAATTTCTAAGCTGGCGCCTTAAAACCAGCAGAACAAACTGGTTTGGATGGATGAAAGGAGAAACGTTTAACCCAGTAAGGTACAAAACCAGGACAGTGAAACTGTCAAAAGTACATGCCAGTTGCCAAGTATTCAAATTTTGAGCATGTGACCGTGCGGATGCTGGAACGATTGTTAAGTTTGAAAGCCGGTCGTAAGTCACTTTTTTCAGTGCCACTGCAAGTTTGAACTGTCACTAAACAAATGGTTGTAAGTCGAGCACTACATGTCTTGGAAAACTGATGTTTTACAAATGGATTTATCATTGCTGGAAAAGTTCCAGAACCATGACAGGATAACGAGAGTCGGAAGGGACCCTGGAGGTCATCTAGTCCAACCCCCTGCTCAGGCAGGAAACCCTATACCATTCCAGACAAATGGCCGTCCGATTTCTTGTTTAAAATCTAAGCTGAACGTCCTCACGTCAATGACCTGATTTTATGAATCTGTTTTTGGGGTGCTGCCAAAGTGAATCTGCAGCCATTAAGCAAACCTACCATCTTTTTGCAAGAAACCTTAAGTGACTCTGTTAGAAGCTGCCACAAACGCGGGAGTTGCGTCGCACAACTGGGCAGGGCTTCTATAATCCGCCTTTGGTTGTCACGCGATACAAATTTTGTCATACTGTATGTACCAACTGCGCAATGATGCCCCTAACATGCATGACATCAGGTACACACACACACACGTTCTGCATGTGCACACCAGGTTATTATATCCCTTACAGCCCAGTTCACGTGTCGGAAAGCCTGATGTTTAGAAAATGTTAACGGAGTCCTCGAATTACGCCCTTATAAGGCATCCTCTCCCCTCCCCCCCTCATGGTTGTAATTTGTAAAACTGGTGGGTCAGATGACTGACTCAAGTTCATGACCTTTCCTGCAGGGGTTCTTAAAACGGACCACTGTGGTCATTAAATGAATGCTGCAGTCATTAAGTGAACTGTGAAGCACCATGGGCATAGTTTGAACAACACAAACAAACAAACAAAAACCAGTGGAACGGAGGGAGGGAGGGAGGGAGGGAGGGAGGGAGGGAGGGAGGGAGGGAGGGAGGAAGGAAGGAAGGAAGGAAGGAAGGAAGGAAGGAAGGAAGGAAGGAAGGAAGGAAGGAAGGAAGGACCCCATTTTTAAGGGAATCTCTTTTCCATGTTTCTCAACTTTAGCTTCTTTTAGATGTGTGGATTCTGGCTGGGGAATTCTGGGAGCTGAAGTCCACACAGCGTAAAGTTGCTGAGGTTGACAAATTATTCTCCAAAGCGCCAGACGGCAGGACGAGAAATAATGGTTGGAAACTGATCAAAGAGAGAAGCAGCCTGGAATTAAGGAGAAATTTCCTGACAGTGAGGACAATCAAATAATGGAACAGCTTTGCCTCCAGAGATTGTGGGTGCTCCATCATTGGAGGCTTTCAAGAAGAGACTGGAAAGTCACTTGTCTGAGATTGTGTAGGTTCTCCTGCTTCAGCAGGGGGCTGGACTAGAAGACCTCTAAGGTCCCTTCCAGCTCTATTCTATTCTATTCTATTCTATTCTATTCTATTCTATTCTATTCTATTCTATTCTATTCTATTCTATTCTATTCTATTCTATTCTATTCTATTCTATTCTATTCTATATTCCATTCCATTCCATTCTACTCCTATTCTATATTTCTATTCTGTTCTGTTCCGTTCCATTCCATTCCATTCCATTCCATTCCATTCCATTCCATTCCATTCTATTCTATTCTATTCTATTCTATTCTATTCTATTCTATTCTATTCTATTCTATTCTATTCTATTCTATTCTATTCTATTCTATTCTATTCTATTCTATTCTATTCTATTCTAAAAGGACCCCCAGCTTTTTACTAAGCATTCCGTCTTCTATTCCGATTATGCTTCTGTCTAATCCCCGGACCAGCCTACTTTGGACCTGGGGATGGAGGTGGAATAAATAAATAAATAAATAAATAAATAAATAAATAAATAAATAAATAAATAAATAAATAAATAAATAAATAAATAAATGGAAATAAAAAAATAAAAATAAAGAATGAACGGAAAAATAAAATACTGCATGCGATAACAAGGAAGGGTGTCGGCCTATTAGGAAAGCAAGTCCCGGAGGTGACAGCTTTATGACACGAGGCTTTAGCCTTATTTGCAGTAAGTCATTTTATGTATAGTGTTTCATACTGGGGAAGCCAAAGGGCTAGATCTGCTCTTGATTTACTCCCAGCCATAAGGAGGGTGGGTGCCTCTAAGAAGGTAAGAAATATGTCTGCTGATTAGAACAGTAAATTAGGGCCAGACAGAAATGGGGTGGGGGTGGGGGTGGAGGGGGAAACGGCCGATTTCTCCAGGCCTGCATAAACATTTCATGCTGTTTGGCCATGTTTCTTGGCTGCCCGATAAACGGTGCAGCTTGGAATCGTGTGTGTGTGTGTGTGTGTGTGTGTGTGTGTGTGTGTGTGTGTGTGAAATCTCATAATAAAAGCTTTCTTGCCCCCATTCTCATCTTCCTCTCTTCGGGGTGTGATTGACGCCGCCTTTGCCCTCCAAACTTTATCTTAGCAACCCAAAACAAAGATGTTGCTTTTTTAAAAAAAAAATAATAATCTCAAATACAGTTTTTAAAATTACATCCCTGCTGTAACAAATATTTTTTTTTTTTTTTTTAAAAAAAAGACTAGAGAGATTGTGAATATAAACAGATCTGCGAACAATGAGAAGCAACCAAAGTTATAACTGGTAGCCAGCACGAGTTTGCTAAAAACAGATCATGCCAAAAACAATCTTATTTTATTCTTCGATAAAGGGACTAAGCTAACAGACCAGAGAAACGCAGTGGGCGTAGTATACTTAGATTTCAGTAAGGCATTTGACAAGGTAGACCACAACCTACTCTTTGGTAAGCTAGGAAAAGGTGAAATGGACAACATCACCACCAGATGGATCTGTAGCTGGCTAACAAACCGTACTAAACGAGTAGTCCTCAGTGGCACTACATCCACATGGAGAGAAATAAGCAGTGGCGTACCACAAGGTTCCATCTTAGGCCCAGGACTCTTCAATATCTTCATTGATGACTTAGATGAGGGAATTGAAAGGGGAACTCATCAAATTTGCAGATGACAATAAACTGACAGGAGTAGCCAACACTCCAAAAGACAAACTCAGGATCCAAAAAGATCTTGACCAACTTGAACAATGGGCCATATCCAACAAAATGAGTTTCAGTGTGGAGAAAAGCAAAGTCTTACATTTAGGCAGGAAAAACCAAAGGCGCAAATACAGATTGGGTGAGACCTGGCTCAAAAACAGTAACTGTGAGAGGGACCTTGGAGTCCTAGTGGACGATCACTTGACCGTGATCCAGCCGTGTGCAGCAGCAACCAAAAAAGCTAATACAATCCTGGTTTGTATAAACAGAGGCATAGAATCAAAATCATGCAAAGCATTAGTACCGCTTTATAAAACCCGTGGTGGGACGTGGTGGCTCAGTGGGTTAGGACGCTGAGCTTGTCGATCAGGTCGGCAGTTTGGCGGGTCGAATCCCGAGTGCCGCGTAACAGAGTGAGCGCCTGTTACTCGTCCCAGCTTCTGCTAACCTAGCAGTTTGAAAGCACATAAAAATGCAAGTAGAAAAATAGGGACCACTCCGGTGGGAAGGTAACAGCGCTCCGTGCACCTTTGGCGTCTAGTCATGCCGGCCACATGACCACGGAGACATCCTCGGACAAGCGCTGGCTCTTCGGCTTTGAAACGGAGATGAGCACCAGCCCCTAGAGTCGGAAACGACTAGCACGCATGTGCGGGGGAACCTTTACCTTTTACCTTTATATAACCCTAGTAAGACCACACCTGGAATATTGCAACCAGTGTTGGTCACCATATTACAAAAAGGGTGTCGAGACCTTGGAAAAAGTTCAGAGAAGAGCAACTAACATGATCCAAGGCCTGGAGACTAAAACATATGAAAAACGGCTGCAGGACTTGGGTATGGCTAGTCTAAAGAAAAGAAGAAACAGGAGCGACATGATAGCAGTGTTCCAGTATTTGAGGGGCTGCTACAAAGAAGAGGAGGGGTCCAATCTATTCTCCAAAGCACCAGAGGGCAGCACAAGAAACAATGGATGGAAACTGATCAAAGAGAGAAGCGACCTGGAATTAAGGAGAAACTTCCTGACAGTGAGGACAATTAACCAGTGGAACAAAAATTGCCTCCAGAAATTGTGGGTGCTCCATCCCTGGACGTTTTAAAGAAGAGACTAGAGTCACTAGTCAGTCTTTTGTCTGAGATGGTATAGGGTCTCCTGCTTGAGCAGGGGGCTGGACTAGAAGACCTCCAAGGTCCTTTCCAGCTGTATTCTATTCTATTCTATTCTATTCTATTCTATTCTATTCTATTCTATTCTATTCTATTCTATTCTATTCTATTCTATTCTATTCTATTCTATTCTATTCTATTCTATTCTATTCAGAAAATGCAAGGTGTTTTGTTTTCTGTTCCTATGGGGGTGTGAGAGAAAATCCAGGAAGTGATAAAAGGTTTAACTTTGGTATTGGTATAGCTGAAGGGAAAATCATGTTTTTCTAGATTTTGCTGGAATATTGTGGAATGATGGGTTGATTTAGACTTAGAGGAAGGGGAAGAGGAATACGAAATTGTTAAGAAAATATAATTGGGTCATTGGAAAGTAGAAACCATGGAAGGAACTCAGAACAATTCCACCTTGATTTTTGTTAGGTATAAGTTGAAGTAGAGAGGGACTTTGAGAAGTTTCAAGATTTTGTTATAATGGCCTCAGTGTGTGAAAGTATACCAGCAGCTAGTTTGATCTAGTGTTAAGACACCAGGCCTGAACCTAGGAAACTGTGAGTTCCAGTCCCACCTTTGGCAAGAAAGCCAGCTGTGTGACTTTGGGCCAATCACTAGGAGACTGTGAGTTCTAGTCCTTCTTTAGCCATGAAAGCCGGCTGGGTGACTTTGGGCCATTCACCAGGAGATGGTGAGTTCTAGTCCCGCCTTAGGCATGAAAGCCAGCTGGGTGACTTTTGGCCAATCACCAGGAGACTGTGAGTTCTAGTCCCGCCTTAGGCAGGAAAGTCAGCTGGGTGACTTTGGGCCAATCACTAGGAGAGTGTGAATTCTAGTCCTTCTTTAGCCATGAAAGCCGGCTGGGTGACTTTGGGCCATTCACCAGGAGATGGTGAGTTCTAGTCCTGCCTTAGGCAGGAAAGCCAGCTGGGTGACTTTTGGCCAATCACCAGGAGACTGTGAGTTCTAGTCCCACCTTAGGCAGGAAAGTCAGCTGGGTGACTTTGGGCCAATCACTAGGAGAGTGTGAGTTCTAGTCCTTCTTTAGTCATGAAAGCCCGCTGGGTGATTTTGGGCCAATAAAGCAGGAGACTGTGAGTTTTCTACTCCATCCTTAGCCATAAAAAACCACGGTCAGATTTTGGGACAACCACTTTCTCTCAGCCCAATCCCCTCTCACAGGGTTGTTGTTGGGAAACTAGAAGAAGGAAGGTGTGCCAGACACATTCACTGCCTTGAGTTATTTGTAAAAATAATAAAGATGAGATACAAATAGATAAACAACCGCCCTTCCAAAACAAATAAATACTACAACACTCTTCATGACTTTTGTTTCCTGACTTAGGTTGATGGGCTGACTTCAACAGGGATAACTCTCCTCAAGAAAAAAAAAATGTGGGAAGAAGTTTAATGGACGCCAAGACTTTGTCTAAAATCTAGTGAAATTTGTTTCTGCAGTCCTGGAAAGGGAACACATTTTGTGAAGCAGAAAAGCTGGAGAGCACCAGTGTAAGTGTCAAGACTGATTTACCCTTTCACCTACATCAGGGCTCTTCCAACGTGGCCCTTTTATGACTTGTGGACTTCAACTCCTAGAATTCCTCAACCAGGCACACTGGCTGAGGAATCCTGGGAGTTGAAGTCCACAAGTCATAAAAGGGCCAAGTTTGAAGACCCCTGCATTATGTGATGCCACAAGGTAGAAGAGCAGGTTGGGGACAAAGCATAGCTGGCTGGGGAATTCTGGGAGTTGAAGTCCACACCTCTTAAAATGGCCAAGGTTGAGCTCTTTCTGAGTTAGCATTATTTCCCCCCTCACATTATGTCAGGGGTTTTCAAACTTGGCCCTTTTCTGACTGGTGGATTTGAACTCCAAGAATTCCTCAGCCAGACACGTTGGCTGAGGAAATCTGGGAGTTGAAGTCCACAAGTCGTAAAAGGGCCAAGTTTGAAGACCCCCTGACCTACATTTTGTGCCTCGCTCACATCTTGACAATGAGACAGAACGCAAACAAGGGGAGGAGTGGTATCTAGGCAAACAAGACTTCTCAGAGACAAGGTCACTAATGCAGGTGCTCAATGGAGAAGTGGACTATTTCCATAGCAAGAAGAAATGTTACTATTGGATAATGTGAACACCCGGTGGGTGGGGATGAGGGAGTCTGTTGTTGAACTAAGCAAGCCTTCGAGTGGGAAAACCAGAGCTGGTTTCGTTTCTTCGGTGCCAATGTAGATTTTCAGTAAAGTATTATTATACTCTTGGTAAAATCATGTCTCAGGAGCTTCTCTTTTCTGGAAATGCTAACTGAAAAGTTGACAGTGGGGAAAATGGAGTTGTTTGCAAAATGCCCAACATGACAGATAAACTTGGGGTGAAATTCTTCCATCTCACATCAATATGGGGCATTGGGAAAGATTCCTCTGCACTCAGTTGAAGCCCACAGACTTTAGTAACACACCCTGGATGGTATCTCTTTACTCTCCTACCATCCAGTAGGAGATATAGGAATATAGGAAGCCGTACCAACAGGCTGAAAAATAGCTTTTATCCGTGGGCTGTTAGGCTTTTAAATGGGACATAATTTTATGCAGAATTGACTTGGGAGGCCGGTGTGTGGTGTAGTTGGTAGGATGGAGGGTTTGTTGTCACTGTGTGTTGGGGGGAGAGAGCATGGGGGGAGGCTCAGCTAATCTCAATGTATACATGTTGTACTTTGACAATAAAAGGTTTATTTTATTTATTTTTTATTAAAACATAGTTTTCTCCTGGTTAAAAGTGGTCTTTCATTAGCAAGAAAAAAGTCCACTGCACCAACTCCAAGTGAACTGATGTTTTGATGGCCAACAGGATGTGTGGTGCATATAAAAAGCAGAGATGCTTTGATCATGCAGCTTTGGATGACTTCTTGACATGTTTTTGCCTCCCTCTGCTATCAACAGATGCTCCTGGTTCTTCTCATATGCTTATGGATTTCTTTGTTTAGCCCAAACACTCTTGACCCAAGTTTTCAAACACCAAACCTCTCTGTGCCATGTCTCCATTTTGTTTTGTTTTTTTAAAAAAATATTTCTATCGTTTATAAATGTTCTATCATTTAGAATATTGAGACTTTGCTGATCTTGAATGCAAAGGTGTGTCTTGATTGATTAGCTTTTTCAGACACCAAAACTCTCTGAGCCATCTTTTTTTAAAAAAAACACATACAAGTAATATTCCACTTACCACAGTTCATTAAGTGACCATTCAGAGTTACAACAGCACTGGGAAAAAGTGACTTCATTTCATTTCATTTCATTTATTGGATTTTTATACCGCCCTTCTCCCGAAGGACTCAGGGCGGTGAACAGGGCATATAAATAGCAATACAAAAGTTATTTTTCACGCTTACGACCACTGCGGCATTCCTCATGGCCACGTAATCCAAATTCAGACGCTCGTCAACTGACTCATATTTATGACGGTTGAGTGTCCCAGGATCATGTGATCCCCTTTTGTGACCTTCTGACAAGCAAAGTCAATGGGGGAAGCCAGGTACACTTAACAATCATATTGCTAACTTAAGAACTGCAGTGATTCACTTAACAAGTGCTACAAGAAAAGTTTTAAAATGGGGCATAGCTCGCTTATCCACTGTCTTGCTTAGCAACAGAAAGTTTGGGCTCAGTTGTGGTCATAAATGGAGGACTCCCTGTATTTCCATAATTTAGAAATTTGCGTGGGAAGAAAAAATCAGGTCCAGTTCCAAGCTGGGAACAAGATGCTGAAAAATAAAATGGAGCCTAGCTGCTTAGGGAAGCAGATCTTTGTTTATTGATGAGCAGAACCAACAATAGCATGAGGTTCTGTGACAGCTGACAAAATGGAGTTGAGAGTAGGTGGGGTTTCATACATTCTTTGGGGCATTGTGTTTGAGATGCCTGTTCCTTGTGAAATATGTACTTTGACCTGTGCTTGAGAGTACCCTTTTGGTATTCTAATTATTGTTGCCTGACTCATGGTGGGAGGTCACGCCCTGTGGGTGGGGAATGTAGATTTTAGGAGTCTTTGTTTTTCTAATCCCATCAGCTCCAATCCTCTGCAGGAGTTGTGGCTAAAGCCATTTTGTTTATGAATAGGGTGGCCCCAGGCTTTCTGAATGGTTTACAACATCTCCGTTCCTGAAGATTAACCTCTTCAGCTTTCTGCTTGAAGTTGTTTTCCTATAGTAGGAAGACTTGTATAGCCTTTAAGAACATGTTTCTCTTCTTCTCCATTAGGGGAAATATAATATTCTGTCTATTTCTCTACCTATCTATCATCTGGCTGGCTGGCTATCTTTCACAGTTCTGAACCATATGTCACCGTCATAGAGGGATTCTGGGCTGAGTACAATAAAACATTGAAGTATAAATGTAAAAACATTAAATTGTTAGGATTAAAATTTTAGATTTTGTTTTTTAAAAAAATATTTTAAAGAATTAAGGAGACAAGTATAATTAATCCCTGTCAGAAATTTTATTTTTAATTGCTGCCAATTCTTCAATGACTGTTCTATTGTTTCATCCTGTTCTGTATGCTCTCTCTCTGTGTGTGTGTGTGTGTGTGCATGTATGTGTGGGTGCATGCGTATCCCTCTCTCTCACACAGAAACAAACACACACACACACACACACACACACACACACACACACACACACAAAACTTCCCATAGTTTCATCAACAAAGCAAAATGAACAAAAGCATAGTCACCACTCTCTCATTAAAGTAGTAGTAAGCAAGGTGAAGATGGTGTAGAACATTAAAAATAACGAAAACCCTAAAAAGACTACAGGTAGTTCTTGACTTACAGCCTGCAAACTACAGTGATACATTTTGATGGTCATAAAGTGGGCCACCATGTGACTGGACCAGACCCTGAGGAATTCTGGGAGTTGAAGTCCACCAGTCATAAAAGGGCCACGTTTGAAGACCCCTGGTCTGGATCCAAGCCCGCAGTTTCATCAAAATGGCTGACTAAGGAATTCTGGGAGTTGAAGTCCACCAGTCATAAAAGGGCCAAGTTTGAAGTCCCCTGGTCTGGATCCAAGCCCCCAGTTTCATCAAAATGGCTGACTAAGGAATTCTGGGAGTTGAAGTCCACCAGTCATGAAAGGGCCAAGTTTGAAGACCCCTGGTCTGGATCCAAGCCCCCAGTTTCATCAAAGTGGCCGACTGAGGAATTCTGGGAGTTGAAGTCCACCAGTCATGAAAGGGCCAAGTTTGAAGACCCCTGGGCTAAATCATTGGTCATAAATCAAGGACTAGCTGTGTCCCTTCCTCTAAATCTTCAGGAATGTCTTCATGAGTCAGTGGTAAAAAAAATGAATCAATGAAAAATAAACTAAATTAAAAACAGCAGCAGGTGGCGTATCTGAATGGGAGATTCTCTCTTCCATTAATTTTGGATAATACTAAGAGGTTGGAAAGTGACGCGGTGGCTCAGTGGGTTAGGACACTGAGCTTGTCGATCAGAAGGTCGGCAGTTTGGCGGGTCGAATCCTGAGTGCCGCGTAACAGAGTAAGCGCCTGTTACTCGTCCCAGCTTCTGCCAACCTAGCAGTTCGAAAGCATGTAAAAAATGCAAGTAGAAAAATAGGGACCACTACAGTGGGAAGGTAACAGCGCTCCGTGCGCCTTTGGCATCCAGTCATGCCGGCCACATGACCACGGAGACGTCCTCGGACAAGCGCTGGCTCTTCGGCTTTGAAACGGAGATGAGCACCGGCCCCTAGAGTCGGAAATGACTAGCATGCATGTGCGGGGGAACCTTTACCTTTACCTTTAAGAGGTTGGAGAAGAAAAATCTCAGAGGAAGAAAGAAGCAACCTAGAACTAAGGAGAAATTTCTTGACGGTGAGAACAATTAACCAGTGGAACAACTGGCCACCAGAAGTTGGGAGTGCTCCATCCCTGGAGGTTTTCAAGAAGAACTTGGATAGCCATTTGTCTGAAAGGGTAAAAGAGTTTCCTGCCTAAATAGCGGGTTGGATCAGAAGACCTCCAAGGTCCCTTCCAACTCTGTTATTCTGTTATTCTGACTTTATCAAACTGGGTTGTGGTCACCATCCTGAATTTTTTTTAACCCATTCCTGGTCAAAAACCTAATCCCTTTGCTCAGGGCTTCGTTAGATTCTGAGGTAAGACTTGGGGGGTCCTTCTTATGCAATTAGCCTCTTCTTTTTTTTTTCCTTTGAAGGTAACGTTATAAAACTTGATAGTAACTTCAGCGCAATAATATTTCTATCGCATAATTAGAAATTATTCACACTCGGGGATTTTAAAAAAGCTCCAAGTATTGAAAACAAAAGGAGAAAAGTAAAAATATCTCTCTGTCTGAATTGCCGTTTAGGATGCCAGCATTACAAAGAATAACACCATTTTACTTTATTGGGTTTTTTTTTTTTGCCCAAAGTAGAATAGGAAAAGAAAAAAAAAAAAGAAAAAGAAGCATCGCGATTCACATCCAGGTATTAGTTATTAGATAATGGTTTCAATTAGTTTCATTTTAAAATCATAAACACAATTTAATGTTTCTTAAAACCTGAAGCCATTGATTTTGTAATATAGAACGCTCCAATTATCTTAATTGAAGAGAATTGTATATGATTCAGGCCGGGGGAAAGGTGGTTTTTTTAAAAAAAAATCAATTGTTGGTAATATTTCATTATTGCTGGGATCTTTAGAGACTATACTGTGAGCCAATACACTGTTAATTCCAACTCCACCAACTGAGAAGGTCATGAAAAAAAAACAACAACTGCTGCATAAGGCTGGTGGTTTGCTAGGGAACCAAAACTTTGGTTAATAATGATGTCATGGTTCCGATAAATGAGACCGTTCAAACAAATTTCAAGCATCGTTTATCTAATAAATCTTAATAACCAAAGGAAGTCTCAGCACTCACGGAGGGATGCCAGAAGTTGAAATCTCCTCCCCCCATGCACAATTCCCACCCTTATTTACACGTCATAATCACATTATCTAATCAGTTTTACATCTGAAGTTTCGCTTCCCTTCCTGTGCGCGGGCTTTTCTTATCTTCTTCAAAACATCCGGTTGACATTCCCCCCCCTCCCTTCGGTGATTCAAAGTGAAGCAGTTAAAATAAAAGGCTGTCTCTTAGATTGTCAGCGCAAAAGCATGTCAATGTTTGCAGCATTGACAAATGAGTTTAGAAAGATTCTGTTCAAAGACAAATCATTTGCTGAGCTTCTGAATTTTCATTGTGTGACCACGGGGACCCTACAACGGTCACAAGTGTGAAAAATGGTCGTAAGTCACTTTTCTTGATGCCATTGCAATGGTGATGCAATGATTTGCACTGCTTGGGGGCTGTCTGCCCAATTTTTTCCCCACCAAGCATAAAAATGGTAATTTTAACAGGATGTGAGAGAATAATAATTAACGTTTATAGCAATCATTCATAGTTACTGATTTTAATTTAACTTAACTCTGATTCCAATTTAAATTTCCAAGGCTAAGGACCTGAAAAAAGTTTGCCTTCCCTTGATTAAAATGTAAATAGCAGAAAATGAAGCTCTAACAAAAAAAAAATCACAAGAAAAGAACCCAAAGTAGAAACAGAACATTTTTTCCCCCAGTCAGTGTAGCCAAAATAGAAATTTAGCCCTGCTGGCTGGGAAATTCTGGGAATTGAAGTCCACGATATAGATTCTCCTGCTTGAGCAGGGGGCTGGACTAGAAGACCTCCAAGGTCCCTTCCAGCTCTATTCTATTCTATTCTATTCTATTCTATTCTATTCTATTCTATTCTATTCTATTCTATTCTATTCTATTCTATTCTATTCTATTCTATTCTATTCTATTCTATCCTATCCTATCCTATCCTATTCTATTTCTTCCCATCCCATCCCATCCCATCCCACCCCACCCCACCCCACCCCACCCCACCCCACCCCACCCCACCCCACCCAACCCCATTCCATTCCATTCCATTCCATTCCATTCCATTCCATTCTATTCTATTCTATTCTATTCTATTCTATTCTATTCTATTCTATTCTATTCTATTCTATTCTATTCTATTCTTCATTTCTCTATTCTGTTCTGTTCTATTTCTTCCCATCCCATCCCATCTCATCCCACCCCACCCCACCCCACCCCACCCCACCCCACCCCACCCCATTCTATTCTATTCTATTCTATTCTATTCTATTCTATTCTATTCTATTCTATTCTATTCTATTCTATTCTATTCTATTCTATTCTATTCTATTCTATTCTATTCTATTCTATTCTATTCTATTCCATTCTATTCCATTCCATTCCATTCCATTCCATTCCATTCCATTCCATTCCATTCTATTTCTTCCCATCCCATCCCATCCCATCCCATCCCATCCCACTCCACTCCACTCCACCCCACCCCACCCCACCCCACCCCACCCCATCCCATCCCATCCCATCCCATCCCATCCCATCCCATCCCATCCCATCCCATCCCATCCCATCCCATCCCATCCCATCCCATCCCATTCCATTCCATTCCATTCCATTCCATTCCATTCCATTCCATTCCATTCCATTCTATTCTATTCTATTCTATTCTATTCTATTCTATTCTATTCTATTCTATTCTATTCTATTCCATTCCATTCTATTCTATTTCTTCCCATCCCACCCCACCCCACCCCATCCCATCCCATCCCATCCCATCCCATCCCATCCCATCCCATCCCATCCCATCCCATTCCATTCCATTCCATTCCATTCTATTCTATTCTATTCTATTCTATTCTATTCTATTGCCAAGGTTGAGAAATGCTGTATAGAGGAAAGTCTATGGAGATTCTCAGTCATCCAGTTCATGGTTGTCCCATGCTTTTTTCAAGGGGCAACTGGATTTTCTTCCTATTTCACTTCTCATCCAAGAAGCTTCTTCAGCTCTGACTGGATGGTAGGGAATGGAAGGATTTATATTCCTTCCTGTATAGAGGAATAAGATATTCAAATCTATTGCAGCACAGGCATCTCATCTAAAAGAGAGGGTTTTTTTTTTGTAATTTGACCATGTTAAAATAGAAGCCGGGCTGGATTTATTCTACTATGCACCACTTGTCTACTGAGATATGAAGAGGCACACTGTAGATTTCAATAAACAGAAAAGTTCTCACTCTATGCAGATGTTCAAAGTTTACAGGGTGAGCAAAAAAAGAGAGAAACTCACCCCCAAATTATGTTGATGTTATTATGATTGGATGGCCTATAAAAAAGAGGTTGAGACTCTAGAAAGAGTGCAGAGAAGAGCAACAAAGATGATCAGGGGACTGGAGGCTAAAACATATAAGGAACGGTTGCTGAAATTGGGAATGTCTAGTTTAATGAAGAGAAGGACAAGGGGTGGCAGGATAGCAGCCTTCCAATATCTCAGGGGCTGCCCCAAAGAAGAGGGAGTCAAGCTATTCTCCAAAACACCTGAAGGTAGGACCAGAAGTGATGGATGAAAACCCATCAAGGAGAGAAGCAACCTAGAACTAAGGAGAAATTTACTGACATTGAGAACCATTAATCTATGGAATGACTTGCCTCTAGAAATTGTGGGTGCTCCATCGCTGGAGGTTTTTAAGAGGAGACTGAAGAGCTGAAGTCCACAAGTCATAAAAGGGCCAAGTGTGAAGACCCTTGCTCTACAGAATTCCAACGATGATAAAATGTTTTGCTTCTGCCATCTGCCAAGAAAATAAATAAAAAAAAACTGATCCTAACATGTTTTGCAAGATTGTCCACGTTTTGGCTCACAGTCATTCGATATGTAATTTGCATCCTCTGCATTAGTGACGCCCAACCTTTTGGCCACCAGGGACCAGTTCCATGGACAGAGGGTTTTCCACAGACTGGACGGGCCGTGGTTTTGCACATGCATGGATGGGACTTTGCTTGCTTGCACGGTTTCATTCCTGGCCCAGTGTTGATCCAAGGCCTGGGGGTTGGAGACCCCCTACTCTATGTTACACTATCATACTTTATGCCACATCATTTTCACTTCCTCTGGTTTCCACCAGATACAACATTTAAATACACTGACATCCTATTGCACCACGGATTCCCAAATCGGCCATTTTTGAGTGAATCCAGTTATACGAGGAAAGAACCAAACAACTCTAATCAAAATCAAGCAGAAGCTGATTGTCAAATTCCATTTATTTTATTTTTACAAAAAAAGATATATAAATAAATAAATCCATTGCTCCTTCCTCGCCCAAAATGTGGACTACTAGTATATTTATGTGCCTGCAAATCACTCCCTTGGTATCCGTGATTTTGCTGTTGCCTCCTGACTTTATTTTCCCACCTAATTTGTTTAATTACCACAAAGTTAACGGAGGGCAGCATGTAATGGAGCAAAGATATCCATTTGCAGCACCATGCTTACTTCTAAGAATCCTTCTGGGCCCTACCTAGATCCCGCCAGCATTCTTAAAATAATAAAAATAATAAATTGGTGGGTAATTCCCAGCTGGCGAGTTGCTTGACAGTGTGCAGTTTACATTTAAGAAAAAGGAAAGATAGAGAGAGGGAGAGGGAGAGAGATAATGTAGATGTAGATAGAGTTAGAGAGACATAGAGAGGCATGTAGAGGAGATAGATAGATAGATAGATAGATAGATAGATAGATAGATAGATAGATAGATAGATAGATAGATAGATAGATAGATGATAGATAGATAGATAGATAGATAGATAGATAGATAGATAGATAGATAGATAGATAGATAGATAGATGGATGGATGGATGGATGGATGGATGGATGGTTGGATAGATGGATAGATGGATAGATAGATTAGATAGATAGATAGATAGATAGATAGATAGATAGATAGATAGATAGATAGATAGATAGATGATAGATAGATAGATAGATAGATAGATAGATAGATAGATAGATAGATAGATAGATAGATAGATAGATGGATGTATGGATGGATGGATGGATGGATGGATGGATGGATGGATGGATGGTTGGATGGATGGATGGATGGATAGATAGATAGATAGATAGATAGATAGATAGATAGATAGATAGATAGACAGACAGACAGACAGAGACAGACAGATGAGAGAGGGAGAGAGATCATAGAAAGAAATAGAAAGAAACAGACAGACACACACAGAGAGACAGACAGGTAGATGGTAGAGAAAAAACTAATAGAGAGTGATAGAAAATAATAGAAAGATAGATAGATAGATAGATAGATAGATAGATAGATAGATAGATAAGAGATAGATAGAGATGGAGATGGAGATGGAGATAGAGAGACAGAGAGAGAGAAAGAGAAAGAGAAAGAGAAAGAAAGAGAGAGAGAGATTAAAGCTGGGTAGATGTATGATGGTAGAACAAATGCACTGCAGGAACCATATTTATCTTCTGTATTTTGTCATGGTCTAAACCCCACAATGGTAACCATGTCTCTATAGCCAAGACCTTTCAACTCTTGCCTACCACGTCATGAATGTGGCAGACTTTCTCCACTGCATAGGTGTCCTCCCTACCAGCTCTCCATCCATCCCCAGGTTGTCTACCCATAATCTATAGAGCCTTGCAGATAGACAGTAGCTGCTTTGTTGAGGGAGGTCACACGCTCGCTTTGTGAACTCTTTCTTCCCTCTGCACAAAGGGAGGCCATGCATGGCCTTTGGGAGGAGGAACAAAGCCCACACGCAGTTGCTGGGGAAACCCATCCAGAGATTGGCAGGAGAAAGCCAGAGAGAGGGAGGTCAAATGAGACCTTCTGATCTTCGAGAGGCACCGTGATGATTTTTAAAGGCTACTGCTGATCAAAATCACCTTGTTCTATTTCTCCAGAGATGAGCTCCCGACAACAGCAATATAGTGAACCCTTAACACCGTAAGGCACTTTTTTCTAGAACAATAGAGATTAAGTGGCATTTTCTACTACACGGTTCCCATCCCTCCCCCACCCCCTTCGCGTTCTGCCAAGGCCTCCTCCTAAAGATTGCTAGCTGCAGAAGGAACGGCCTTAGTTTGTGAAATTTGATGGAGTGGCTAGCCTTTAGCCATCAGAAAGGGGCTCAGTTGGAGGAGAACGGTTAAAAATACTTATGTTGTCCCTCAGCGAAAGATTGTGGTGATGGTTATCATAGAATCTCAGTGTCAGTGCTGCTAACATCGGATGTTTTCGCATCGACAGCAGATGGAAATGTAGCCATTTTTTCCCCTTTCGCTTTTAGTGTTAGATGATGCTGGGGGGGGGGGATGTGAATCAGAGTCCAGCTAGACATAACAACACTAAACCTAGCGTGAGAATCAAGGCTACTGAGCCCAGAGCTGCTAAAGAATTGGCGGGCTGAAGAGCTGGAGAGGAAGCCCAGTTGGGGAATGTGATTTATGACTGTAAATTGGAGGAGGGAATTGCACTTTGATACTATGTGCCCAGGGGAGGTGAATTCAGTTTTTAGCTTCGATTATGTAAGTGCCGATGTTATGCTCCTCGAATAAAAGATCCTTTAAGGTAAACAACGCCTTCAAGTTCTTTTGAAGAGTTTCATCTGTCGGAACCGTGACACTCAGCTTGAAACCTCGCTTCAGCCCCTGAAAAAAGTGGGAACGAAGAGAGAGGGAAAGAAATGTATGTCACAATACTAAAGGAGGAAAATGGATTTCTATTTTCGGAATCCCAGTGCAGTGTACTTTTCAATTTGAAAATCTAAGCAAAATAGCAGTGGCTCACGCTTAGCAGAAGATTCCAACTAACAAAGGGTTCATTCTTCTCTAGCGTAATGACAGTGTTGTTGTTTTTACCTTCAGACACCATTATGGGTCCCTTTTTCAGAAGATAGATCACAGAATGGCAGCATTGGAAAGTAGCTTGGAGGTCATCTAGTCCAGCCCCCTGCTTGAGCACTTCAGACAAAAAGCTGCCCAAATGGTACACTGGGACTTCTCTTCTTGAAACCATCCATTGATGGACAGTTGATGGACAACTCACAGTCTCCGGGTGATTGATCCAAAGTCACCCAGCCATATTTTGTCCTTGAGACAGGACTAGAACTCACAGTCTCCTGATGATTGGCCCAAAGTCACCCAGCTGGCTTTTGTCCTTAAGACAGGATTAGAACTCACAGTCTCCTGGTTATTGACCCAAAGTTATCCAGATGGATTTTGTCCTTGAGACAGGATTAGAACTCACAGTCTCCTAGTGATTGTCCCAAAGTCATCCAGCTTTCTTTTGTCCTTGAGACCGGTCTAGAACTCACAGTCTCCTAGTGATTGTCCCAAAGTCATCCAGCTGCCTTTTGTCCTTGAGACAGGTCTAGAACTCACAGTCTCCTGGTTATTGACCCAAAGTCATCCAGATGGATTTTATCCTTGAGACAGGACTAGAACTCACAGTCTCCTGGTGATTGGCCCAAAGTCACCCAGCCGTCTTTCATACCTAAGACGAGACTGGAATTCACCATCTCTCACTTTCTAGCCTGATGCCTCAATCACTAGACCAGGGGTGTCAAACTGCCGGCCCATGGACCGGATGTGTGATGGTGAAACCGCACCCACCCCATTGCCGGCAATGGAAAAAAAGTTGCGAGATGTCACGAGATGTCACGTGACATTGAGAGTTTGACACCCCTGCACTAGACCAAACATGCAAAGTTATAATAGTCTCAATCTACATTTAAATAAGCAGTTAGAAGCGCCGTGCATAATTTTATGCTCATTTCATGAGCTGAATTTTTTTGATGGGATGAGAGAGACTATTATGCATCTTAAAGCTCAACAGGAAGAATTAGGGCTGATGGAGAGACTGCAAACACTGGCGTGTGGCGAGAACTGCTCAAATGTTATTTTTTATTTTCATGCTTCTCAGCTCCAAATTATATGGCCTGGCAAATGGGTGCTATTTGGCCATCTTCCTTTGATTATATGTCTCTCCCCCCCTCCTGTTATTTTATTTCTTTAAAACGTTTGCGTTAAACCTCCTGCTTCTAAAAGGTTTTCATCTGTGCAAGGATGCAAAAAGGAGGGAAATAATTTTTTATTGGCTGTAGTAAATGGAGGGAGAACAGAGGCTAACAGCTGAAATTATTCCACACACAGTGATCTTAATCCGTATCAAGTCTCAGTGCATTTACAAGCGAAGAAATGAAATTTGGAACTGCATGGCAGAAGGCAAACATCAAGGTGCATTTTTTGTGATAATCATTAAAGGGGGCTACAGTTTTTAGTTTTCTTAGAAAAACAAAACTAAGTAGCACTACAGATCTATGAGCGCTTGGGAAATTTGGGCAGTTTTGGGATAAGCATGTTTTCTAGTAAGTAATTGGTTGTTACGTTGACAGGGTGTCAATCACCTTAAGCCATGGGATGGTGTATTTGTAAGCTTAGATGTAGGGTTCCAACATGTATGAACCTGTCCACCATGAATGGATGAATTGATAGACAGTTGGATGGATGGTGGGGGAATATATACAGTACACACATACAACGTTCTTTCTTTTTGTTAAGATACTCATGTGGGCTAGAGGTTAAGTCACCAAACTAGAAACAAGGAAATGGGAACTTCTAGTTCAGCCTTAGGCATGAAAGCCAGCAGGGTCACTTTGGTTCAATCACCAGGAGACAGTGAGTTCTAGTCCTGCCTTAGGCATCAAAGCCAGCTGCGTGACTTTGGGCCAATCACCAGGAGATTGGGAGTTCTAGTCCTGCCTTAGGCATGAAAGTCAGAAGAAATAGGGGAGAGATGGTAGCAGTGTTCCAGTATTTGATGGGCTGCCACCAAGAAGAGGGGGTCAAACTATTGTCCAAAGCACCAGAGCACAGGACAAGAAACAATGGATGGAAACTGACCAAAGAGAGAAGCAACCTGGAATTAAGGAGAAACTTCCTGACAGTGAGAACAATCAACCAGTGGAACAGAAGTTGCCTTCAGAAATCATGAGTGCTCCAACACTGGAGGTTTTTAAGAAGAGACTGGACAGTCACTTGTCTGAAATGATGTAGGTTCTCCTGTTTGAATGGGGGGGCTGGACTAGAAGACCTCCATGGTCCCTTCCAGCTTCTATTCTATTCTATTCTATTCTATTCTATTCTATTCTATTCTATTCTATTCTATTCTATTCTATTCTATTCTATTCTATTCTATTCTATTCTATTCTATTCTATTCTGTTCTGTTCTGTTCTGTTCTATTGATTTGCTTTAAAGGAGCATTGCAGGCTATGCAGTGATCTGATTTGCTCTTCCAAACTGATAATGACCTTCATTTCATCACCCCAAAAATGGCTTTCCATCAATAGGAAGAAATTTGTGGTTCTCTTCTCTTCCTCCTCCTGCCTTCTCTCTTCTTCTTGTCCTCGTCTTCCTCCTCCTCCCCTTCTCCTCCTCCTCCTGCCTTCTCCCTCCTCCCTCCTCCTCCTCCTGCCTTCTTCCTTCTTCTCCTCCTCCTCCTCCTCTTCCTCCTGCCTTGTCTCTTCTCCTCCTCCTCCCCCTCTCCCCCTCCTCCTCCATTAACTATAATCTGCATGTGATATTATTGTGGCCCCACATTTCTCCTCCTCCTCCTCCTCCTTCTTCTTGTTTGAGAGAAGAAAGGCAGAACGTTACCTACAGGTAGTCCTTGACTTACAATCATTCCTTTAATGATCGTTCAAAGTTACAAGGGCACTGAGAAAGGGCACCCAGAAAGCAACTAGTGATCTGTGCAGCACCTGCAGCATTGCTGTCACCTCTGACTGCAGGGGACATTGCCTTCTAAAACCAGCTGCAGCTCCTAGACCTAGATGTCTTCAAGGGCAACCTCATGTAGAGCAGATTTCAATAATCCATACAGGAAGTGACTAAGAATTGAATGACTCTGAGCAAAGTCTCATCTACCAATGTTGTTGTTGTTAGTTGTGAAGTCGTGTCTGACCCATTGGGACCCCATGGACAACGTTCCTCCAGGCCTTCCTGTCCTCTACCATCTTCTGGAGTCCATTTAAGCTCATGCCTACTGCTTCAGTGACTCCATCCAGCCACCTCCTTCTCCGTCGTCCCCTTCTTCTCTTGTCCTCCACCTTTCCCAGCGTTAGGCTCTTCTTCAGTGAGTCCTTCCTTCTCATTAGGTGGCCAAAGTATCTGAGTTTCAACTTCAGGATCTGGACTTCTAAAGAGCCACCAAGCTCAGAGAGTACCAAGGAGTCCATAGATCAACACTGAACTACAAATATTCTCTTCCATGTATCGATAGAAGAGAATGTTTGTAGCTCAGGGTTGATCTATGGACTCCTTGGTACTCTCTGAGCTTGGTGGTTTTCTTGCAGATGTTTCCTTACCCAGCTAGGTAGCTGTGGGAACAGCTGTTTGCACAGTTACCTAGTGTGGTAATGAAATGCCTGCAAGAAAACCACCAACCTCAGAGAGCCCCAGGGACCCCCAAAAGTGTTAATATCTAAACCCATTGCCGCTCGCTCCTGTCAGTAATTGTGCAGAGGTCTCCTTGAGCTAACAAGAAGTTGCACAGACAATGAAGGGTACTGAGAGCAGTAAGACTCACACAGTAACCACAAGAGACACTGAGTTGTGATAAACAGAACAATATTTTACTTTGTGGTTGAAAAAACTAAGCACAGTCAAAAATAAACAGTCCAGGTCATACACAATAGTAACAGTCCAAGTAGTAATCCAAATACAAAGTCTTCTTACCGGTCCAGAGGTCAAAAACACAGTTGTTCAGGTTTAACACAGTAGTAAACCAACAATAGCAGTAACAGAGTAACTAACAGTGAAAAAACAGTGAGAGCAGAGAGAGAGAGAAGCTACGTTCCTAGCTCCCTCTTATGGCCATCCAAAAACTTACACACCCATTGGCCAATTAGCACCTTAAAGTTACAACATCATGGTTTATATATTTCCAACCCAACTAGATAGGTTATCACCATATGCCTAACAGCTCCTATCCTGTCTCTTCTACTTTATTGCTATTCCTTCCGCCACCCTCTTGCAATCAATGACATTTCTAGCACCACGGAGAGCGCACAAAGAGAGACTTTTGGAAGCCGTCATTTATTATAGACACGCACACACCGGTATTGCTCCAAGTCTATCTGATAGAAAAATCGATGGGCCGCTGGAAGAATCAGCTGCAAACTCCAGAAAAATTCCAGCAGAAAGTTAAGGAACGAAGTCCCACCTGGCTAGGGATTCTTGCGTCTGATTCATTTTTAAAGCAAAGGTGTAACTTGGGGGAATTTCAAACATACAGTTCCCCAAAGTTGGATGCTGTCAGTGTTTAGACGATTGGAAAGCACTCATTTTCTGGGGGGGGGGGGTGAGACCAGCAGGAACCCTAATTCATTTAGTGTAGATTAGAATGAAGAAAAGAAAAGAAAAGAAAAGAAAAGAAAAGAAAAGAAAAGAAAAGAAAAGAAAAGAAAAGAAAAGAAAAGAAAAGAGAAGAAAAGAAAAAAGAAAAAATGCTGGTCTAAAATTTCAGTGTGACATTTGGGGCTTCTATTTAAGCAAAGAGATTATCTGCCTGTTGCAACAGGCTTCTGTTTTGCTTTGTCTATTTCTTCTTTCTTGAGTAGGGGGCTGGACTAGAAGACCTCCAAGGTCCCTTCCAATTCTATTCTATTCTATTCTATTCTATTCTATTCTATTCTATTCTATTCTATTCTATTCTATTCTATTCTATTCTATTCTATTCTATTCTATTCTATTCTATTCTATATGCTATTCCATATTCTATTCTATTCTGTTGTATTCTGTTCTGTTCTGTTCTGTTCTACTCTACTCTACTCTACTCTACTCTACTCTACTCTACTCTACTCTACTCTACTCTACTCTACTCTACTCTACTCTATTCTATTCTATTCTATTCTATTCTATTCTATTCTATTCTATTCTATTCCTTCCACAGTCTAAAGCTGTAAATTGTTTTGGATACCAATGATTGCTAAGTAAGAAAAAGGAAAAAAAAAAAAAACAACAACCACTTTTTATGGGAGGGAGTTTGAGAGTTTTGTCAAAACAAGGACTATACATAGCATTAAACAAAATCTGCTTATGTCGCTTCTTCTCCAACGAACAGAATTCTGTTTAGAAAATAGTTTCTGAGCTGACCCCTCTTGTTCCCTGATGTCTAATTTGTGTCTTTCCACAATTTACAATTGTATGTCTCAGAATTGCCCTTAGCAATCTATCTCACAGGCATCTCCCCATGCCAACAATTTATTTATTTATTTATTTGTATTTATTATTTGTTTCTTAATTAAACGTGTTTGCCGCCCACCTCATTTCAAAGTGACTCT
The DNA here is from genome assembly GCA_024294585.1 of Vipera latastei. Lineage (NCBI taxonomy): Eukaryota > Metazoa > Chordata > Lepidosauria > Squamata > Viperidae > Vipera > Vipera latastei. Next base: position 4,432,103 of record CM044355.1, read on the forward strand.
GGCTGGCTTGGAGTTACATATTGTTTTTTTCCCCCCACAGATTTTTAATAAAAAGTAATCTGGATTTGTTTCTGGATATGCTTTTTATAGAGTATATCCAGAAGCTTAAGTCTCTTGCCTTTTCCATTTCTTTCCTTTCGTGGCAAAAATAGAGAAAAGAAAAGAAAGTTCCAAGTTCTAATATCAATGCAAGTGATCCTCAATTTACAATGGTTCATTTAGTGGTCATTAAAAGTGACAACTGAAAAAGTGACATATGACCGTTTTTCACACTTGACAAGCATTGCAGCATCCCCGTGGTCACGTGACCAAAATTTTGACACTTGGCAATTGACTCCTATTTATGACAGCTGTTGCATCCATTAGTCCTTCTTAAGCAACAGGTGGAAATGGAGGGAGGGAGGGAGGGAGGGAGGGAGGAAGGAAGGAAGGAAGGAAGGAAGGAAGGAAGGAAGGAAGGAAGGAAGGAAGGAAGGAAGGAAGGGGGGAAGGAAGGAAGGAAGGAAGGAAGGAAGGGGGGAAGGAAGGAGTTCAAATGGGAGAGAAAGAGGGAAGGAAGGAAGGAGGGAAGGGGGAAGGAAGGAAGGAGTTCAAATGGGAGGAGGGAGGGCAGAAAGAAAGGAGTTGAAATGGGAGGGAAGGAAGGAAGGAAGGAAGGAAGGAAGGAAGGAAGGAAGGAAGGAAGGAAGGAAGGAAGGAAGGAAGGAAGGAAGTTCAAATGGGAGGGAAAGAGGGAAGGAAGAAAGAAAGAAAGAAAGAAAGAAAGAAAGAAAGAAAGAAAGAAAGAAAAGAAAGAAAGAAAGAAAGAAAGAAAGAAAGGAAGGAAGAAAGAAAGGAAGGAAGGAAGGAAGGAAGGAAGGAAGGAAGGAAGGAAGGAAGGAAGGAAGGAAGGAAGGAAGGAGTTAATGGGAGGAGGGAGGGAGGCAGAAAGGAAGGAGTTCAAATGGGAGGGAAGGAGGGAAGGAGAGAAGGAAGGAAGGGCAGAAGGAGGGAAGGAAGGAAGAAAGAAAGAAAGAAAGAAAGAAAGTGATGCATTTTTAGATTTCTTATAGCAGCAGACTTGATTACACCCTTACTAACCACTTTTTCCATTTTTATTACAGAATCTTCTCTCTCTCTCTCTCTCTCTAATCTGAATGTGACAGCTGTGCAGAGCGTCTGAGGAGGGGGCGGGGAGTTAAAAGGGTGAAGCTAAATATTTCCAGATACGTTGGAGACAATTGCCAAATCATCAACTTTACAATCATTAATGAAGTCTCTCCCATCATCTAAAACAATTATCTTCCCATTTTTGTTGAGTGACATGCAATTAACTCAGGCTTCTAAACAGAGAGCACTTTCAAAGGCAATAAAATATTCATGAAATATCAATATGATGACTTGCAATTCTGGATTTTAGGAAATAACAATTTGGCTGGAACCTTGTTCTCTCTCTCTCTCTCTCCCCTCTCCTCCCCCCTCTCCCTCCTTCCCTCCTTCCCTTCCTCCCTCTCCCCCCACCAATTTTGGTACAACGAGAAATAAGCCTGCTATTTATTGTGTTCATTTTCATCTTAATCTTTATGTATTTATTTCAGTTCCAGACATCCCCAAATATTTCATGTACTCAGTCTAGCTTTAAATGCTCCGTTTTAATAGGGCATTCACCAGATGCATAATTCAGAGATAAATGCACCTAATTTATCAATAGGTGCGGTCTTATCATGGTTTTTATTATTCTGATGTCAAAAAAGCTCGTTTCCAGCAATATTCAATATTGAACAATAAACTCATCTATTTCCCTATTTAGAAACTGCAGGCACACACCTTGTGGGCTAGAAAGCACAGCTGCCCTTCATTTGGCTTCTGTTTAGCCTCATCAGAACATCTAAGAATATAAAAATTAGTGCGGTTGGATCAGAACATTCAAGATGTGAAAATAATGGTTCTCCTCATTTTTTTCTGCTTTGCATCTTCCTAGACATACCAGTCAAATCTAATTATGCTAGTTGTTAATGGAATATAGTTACCACTAACTATCCTACTCCTGCTGTCGATATATATATATATATATATATATATATATATATATATATATATATATATATATATATATATATATATATATATATATATAATTATTGTATATATGTATGAGAGTCAATTTGGTCTAGTGCAGGAGTAGGCAACCTTGGCTCTTTTATAACTGGTGGACTTCAACTCCCAGAATTCCAGAGCCAGTCTGGCTCAGCTTGGAAACCTCTTCCTTTCCCCTCAGCATGGCTGGCTCAGGAATTCTGGGAGTTGAAGTCCATGAAAGAGCCAAGATTGCCTACCCCTGGCCTAGGCCTAGGCCGCTTTATGACTTGTGGACTTCAACTCCCAGAATTCCTGAGCCAGCCATGCTAAGGGGAAAGAGAGAGGATTCCAAGCTGAGCCATGTTGGCTCAGGGACTATGGGAGTTGAAGTCCACGAGTCATAAAAAAGCCAAGGGTGCCTACCACTGGTCTAGTGGATAAGGCACCAGGTTAGAAAGTCACCACAAACCAGGAGATGGTGAGTTCTAGTCCAACCTTTGGCTTGAAAGTCGGCCGGGGGACTTGGGGCCAATGATCAGGAGGCTGGGAGTTCTAGTCTCGCCTTAGGCATGAAAGTCAGCTGGGTGACTTTGGACCAATCACCAGGAGTCTGTGAGTTCTGGTCCCACCTTCGGCACAAAGCCAGCTGGGCGATTTTGGGCCAGTCACTTTCTCTCAGCCCTAAGAAGGAGGCAATGGCAAGTCACTTCTGAAAAGAAAAAACACTTTGCCAAGAAAACCTCAGGGATGTGTGCAGGCAGTTTCTGAGAAACTGACACGTCCGTTCATCTCTGAGGCTGTGTCTCGGCTGAGAAGAAAATTGTTTGAAAAGGAAAAAGCCAAGAAAGTCTTTTGAAAAAGCACCTTTTGGACACCTCTACAATGTTTTAATCAACGGTTACTAAAAGATGATGAGAGTATCCGTAGGCATTCCATCGTGTATAAAAATCAAGTTAAAAATTAAGGGGAACTCATCAGATTTACAGATGACATAAGTTGGCAGGAATAGCCAACACCCCAGATGACAAGCTCAGGATCCAAAAAGATCTTGATGGTGTTGAACAACGGGCCCTATCCAACAAAATGAAATTTAAGGTGGAGGAAAGCAAGGTTTTACACCTGGGCAGGAAAAACCAAAGGTACAAGTACCTGGACCGAGATGCCCTGCGCACAGTCACTCATGCACTTGTGACCTCCCAATTGGACTACTGCAACACTCTCTACGTGGGGCTGCCCTTGAGGACCACTCGGAGGCTTCAGCTGGTGCAGAATTCAGCTGCGCGGGTTGTGATGGGGGTTTCCCGATACTCCCATGTAACACCTCTGCTCCGCGAGCTGCATTGGCTCCCGGTTGCCCTCCGGGTGAGATTCAAGGTGCTGGTGATGACCTATAAAGCCCTAAATGGCTTGGGTCTGGGATATCTGAGGGAACACCTGCTGCCAGCATCAAGCTCCCTTCGTCCTGTGCGCTCCCACAGGGAGGGTCTTCTCAGGGTACCGCCGGTAAAAGATTGCCGGTGGATAACACCCAGGGGGAGGGCCTTCTCTGTGGGCGCACCTGCCCTTTGGAACCAGCTGCCCGTAGAGCTCAGGACTGCCCCTGACCTTCACTCATTCTGCCGGGACCTGAAGACTTGGCTCTTTGAGCTTTCTGGCCTGGACTGAGAGTATTAATTGGGGTTTTAATTGGATTTTAATTGGGGTTTCATATTTATTCAAGGTTTAAATGTAATTATTTTAACTGTTCTTAATTTTTGTAATTGTTGTATTGTTATTTTAAAAACCTTGTGAACCGCCCTGAGTCCTACGGGAGAAGGGCGGTATATAAGTCTAATAAAGATAAAGATTATAAGGGACACGGTGGCTCAGTAGGTTAGGATGCTGAGCTTGTCAATCAGATGGTTGGCACTTTGGCGGGTCGAATCCCGAGTGCCGCATAACAGAGTGAGCACCTGTTACTCATCCCAGCTTCTACCAACCTAGCAGTTCAAAAGCACGTAAAAATGCAAGTAGAAAAATAGGGACCACTACGGTGGGAAGGTAACAGCGTTCCGTGCGCCTTTGGCGTCTAGTCATGCCGGCCACATGACCACGGAGACGTCCTCAGACAAGCGCTGGCTCTTCGGCTTTGAAACGGAGATGAGCACCGGCCCCTAGAATTGGAAATGACTAGCACGCATGTGCGGGGGAACCTTTACCTTTACCTTTTACAAGTACAGATTAGGTGAAACCTGGCTGAAAAAACAGCAACTGTGAGAAGGACCTTGGAGTCCTAGTGGACGATCACTTAAACACGAGTCAGCAGTGTGTGTCAGCAGCCAAAAAAGCTAACACAATCCTGGGTTGTATAAACAAAGGCATTTGTCTGAAAATGTATAGACCCTCCTGCTCGAGCAGGGGATTGGACTAGATGACCTCTAAGGTCCCTTCAAGTCTATTGCTCTATTTTCTGGGTTCTAAATTCGTCAAGCATCCTTCTTAATGATAATCTTAATAATCCCCTTACACATATATTTGCTTGCACTTTGAAATTTGGCAAAAACTGGCTGAAGCGGATTAAATGCAGACAGTTCCAAATAAGGAAAAATGGAGAGCAGATGAGAGGGGAAAGAATGAGGAAGGGCCAGATAGACTTTCTTTCTTTCTTTCTTTCTTTCTTTCTTTCTTTCTTTCTTTCTTTCTTTCTTTCTTTCTTTCTTTCTTTCTTTCTTTCTTTCTTTCTTTCTTTCTTTCTTTCTTTCTTCCTTTCTTTTTCATTCGTGCATATTCCTATCCTGCAAATGAAATGCTACAAACAGTTATTCTTGCAGAGCCTCAGTGAAATTATAATTAAGGTGACTGAACATTTTTTTTTTGCCCATAACACTGATGCAATCATTTATTAACATGGCAATACATGTTTAATCTTGAGGCTAGGACATCCTAGAGGGTGATCCCACCTGGAAATAAGGATTTCCTAACAGTGAGAACAATTAATCAGTGGAATAGCTTGGCTCCTGGAGTTGTGGGTGCTCCATCACTGGAGGTTTTCAAGAAAAGACTGGACAGTCATTTGGTGTAGGATTTCCTGCTTGAGCAGAGGGCTGGACTAGAGAACCTCCAAGTCCTTCCAGCCCTATGATACTGTGGGAAGAATCCAGAGAAAGAAATATTTTGGGAAATATTAAAAAGGCCGCATATATTTCCCCAAAGGATTTTAAAGGCAGAAACCAACCTATCCACCCCACCAAGTCTCTCTCTGCCCCAAACAGAAACCAGGTGTGCAGAAATGCAGATGTGATAATCTTGTTAGAAAGATTGGAGCCAGGAAGCTGGGATTAGAAAGACAAAGATCCCTAGAATCAACGATCCCTCACACCAAAAATCCAACCGTCATCAGCCACAGCCCCAGGGCAGCAGGATATGACCTTTGGGACATAATAGGATTAACCCACCGCCATCAGAATACCAAAAGGGCACGCTCAGACTCAGGTCAAAGTACATGACACAGGAAATGCAAAGCCTCAAACAGGAACAGGAAACAACCTCAAGAGCCCCAGAGGGTATAAAAACCCACTCCCTACATGTGCTCTCTCTCTCTCTCTCTCTTTTCTTCCAGAGCCATCTTTCTGCCTGGCTCTCCTCTTCAATAAACTACAACCTTCTTTCTAAAGCAGTCGCCAAGTTGTCTATTCCCAGCTTGGACTGGACCCTGATGAAGATTTTTCCTTCAACAATTCTATGATTCTTATTTTGTCCTCTTTCTTTTAGTGGACATTCTTGGTCAATCTTCAGTAAGTGGACTCAGCATCAGCTTTTCTCATCACATCTGAAATTCTGATACTGACTGGATTTTTGTTCGGTTTTATTTCCATTCGCTATGGGGCACAATGGCTCAGCAGTCAAAGGAGCCGAGCTTGTCAGCTGGAAAGTTTGAGAGCTGAGCACGGCGCGAAAGTGTGAGCTCCCATTCCTTGCCTCAGTTCCTGACCACCTAGCAGTTGAAAAACATGTAAGTGCGAGTAGATAAAGAGGTACCACTTTGGTGGGAACAGCATTCTGTGCATATAGTGGTGCTATCAGACTGGCCCCAACTTGCTCCCTAGGAAAGAATGAACTTTGACTCCATAGGTGTTAGAGAGAAGGAACTTTTACCAGGCATGCTGAGTTCCCAAATAATAGGGAACAAAGGTAGGGGAAGGGGGAAGAGAGATGTGTGGGAGGGGGAGGAGAAAAGAAAGGCATTGACTTCCGACTCCCTTTGTTGCAGTAAAATAAGACATGAAGATCGAATCTCAACTTATTTGCATTTCTATAGTAGTATGAACTAGCCATTTCTATATCAACAAATCAATCTAATCAGTATCATTTATTTCCACCTCAAGCACAAAGTCCAGAAGCGGTTTCCAAGTAGAAACAAAAGTATTTATGTTCTTTTCTTTGATCAGCACAGTCAATCTGGCCGTCTCTGCTCATTCGATCGCTTTTTGTAACCATTCGTCTATGGTAGGAATCGAGGCATCCTCCCACTTTTGTGCCTAGAGCAATCTTGCTGCCATCAACTTATATAAAATCAGAGTACCAATATTTTTTACCAATTTTTTTTTCCATTAGACCCAGAAGGAAATATTCTGGCTTAATGTTTATATTCCCTTTAACAATTTTTCTGCATTAAAATATGAATCCTACTCCAATATTTCTTTGCTTTATCACATGTCCGCCATAAATGATAAAAAGTCCCTTCTTTACATGTACCTTTCCAACATTCATTTGAGATGCCTTTATACATTCTAGATGACTTTTCTGGTGTTAAATACCAGCAACACATCATCTTATTAAAGTTTTTTTTAAATTATAGTTTGGTGTGAATTTTAAGCCTTTTGTCCACATATCCTCCCATTGTTCAAGCATCATATTATACCCAAAATTCCTTGCCCAGTGGATCATACACCAATTTAGTGCTGACTGTTAACAGAATAACAGAGTTGGAAGGGACCTTGGAGGTCTTCTAGTCCAGCCCCCTGCTCAATCAGGAGAACCTATAGTATATCTCAGACAAGTGACTGTCTAGCCTCTTCTTAAAAATCTCCAGTGATGGAGCACCTACAATTTCTGAAGGCAACTTCTGTTCCACTGGTTAATTGTCCTCACTGTTAGGATGTTTCTCCTTAATTCCAGGTTGCTTCTCTCTTTGATCAGTTTCCAACCATTGTTTCTCGTCCTTCCCTCTGGTGCTTTGGAGAATGACATGACCCCCTCTTCTTTGTGGCAGCCCCTGCTATCATCTCTCCCTTATTTCTTCTTTTCTTTAGACTAGCGAAACCCAAATCCTGCAGCCATTCTTCATCTGTTTTAGTCTCCAGGCCTTTGATCATCTTAGCTGCTCTTCTTTGCACTTTTTCCAAAGTCTCAATATCTTTTTTGTGATATGGTGACCAAAATTGGCTGCAGTATTCGACATGTGGTCTTACTAGGGCTTTATAAAGTAGTACTGATACTTCGCGTGATCTTGATTCTATACCTCTGTTTATACAACCCAGAATTGTGTTAGCTTTTTTGGCGGCGGCTGCTGCACACGGCTGGCTCATAGTCAAATGATCGTCCACTAGGACTCCAAGGTCCCTCTCACAGTTGCTGTTTTTAAGCTAGGTCTCACCCAATCTGTATTTGTACCTTTGATTTTTCCTGCCTAAATGTAAGACTTTGCTTTTCTTCACACTGAAACTCATTTTGTTGGATAGGACCTGAAATGTATTGGGCTTTGTCTTGTTAAGGGAACATCACTGGGTTAATTGCTGGTAGGTTGTTTAAGCAGGGAAGCTGGCTAACGGCTCCCAGCTCCTCAGACAACCCGTCTCCAGCACTACCATTGGCTGCCTCTAGGGCAGCAATATGTTGCTTTAAACCTATTGGCCGCCACCTAGAGGCAAGGGTATAAATTGCTGCATTCACAGCCCTGTTTCTCAGTTCAGTTCCTGCAAGCAATAAACAATGTTCTTTGCTGAACTCACTCACCTCATCTCATCATTGAAGCCATGAACCCAGTATCTAACACTGGTGACGAAGGTGGGATCCTGCTCCTCCAACTGAGCTGAACAGTCACTAGGGGAGAGGCCGAGCAGCACTTGGTGAGAAAAACAATTTCACCCCCACGGTTGGCCTAGCACAGCCACACTAGTGACCACGCGCCCAGAGGACCACTCCCTGGGCAACAGAGGAGCAGGATGCGAAGACATCAAGCCCCAACCGCAAAGACCAACAGAAATGACCAAGGTCAGAAAGCTGGAAGAATTTGACATAACTCACCCAGAAAGATGGCCCTTGTATCTATCCAGGGTCAAGAACTATCTTCGTGCAAATCAAGTTGCTGAGGACGGCCTGAAGGCTGCCACGCTCCTATGTGTGTGCGGCGCAGCCACGTTTGACATTGCAGAGAACCTGTTCACGCCAACGCCATTGGAGTCCGTAACGTTCACAGACTTGAAGAAGAAGCTCGGAGACCACTTTCAACCCAAGCTGTCAGTCAGTTCTATGATCACTCATTTCAAGCAATCAATGCCAGTATGCCTAGCGTGTGACACATCTCCATATGGGGTGGGGGCAGTCCTAAGTCACTTAGAGAGAGATGGAACTCAAGTTCCAATTGCTTTTTATTCGAGGACACTGTCCTCTGCCGAGCGTAATTATGCTCAAATTGACAAAGAGGCACTGGCAATAGTAGCTGAAGTAAAAAAAATCCATGACTACTTATATGGCAGGGACTTCACAGTCTTCACAGACCATAAACTGCTATTGGGGTTATTCATTACAGACAGACAGACACCCCACATCTTAACCCCTAGGATGCTAAGATGATCCATTTTTTTATCAGCTTACAGCTTTAAGCTAATTCACAAACCCGGCAAGGATATGGGCCATGCAGATGGCCTGAGCAGGCTTCCACTGCCACAAATCGAACCAGCCCCAGCCCCAGCGGACCGCATTTTGTCCATTCAGGACTTCCCAGAGTTTCCCTTCCACGCGGGGGACATAGCTGCTGAAACAGCAGCAGATAAGAATCTAAGCAGAGTGCTATCTTGGGTACACACGGGGTGGTTAGATAAAAGCCCAGGTCCTCAGTTTCAGAGCTATTTTACAAGGAGACATGAGCTCTCAGCTCATAAGGGTTGTATTCTTTGGGGGAACAGGGTCATTGTTCCCACCTCATTAAGGGACAGGGTTTTGCAATCACTTCATGAAGGTCATCCAGGTATTGTTCGCATGAAAGCTTTGGCAAGAAGCTATTTATGGTGTCCAGGATTAGATAAAGCCATTGAGGCTCAAGTGCATGGGTGTTATACATGCCAGCAATCAAGGCCTGAAATGCCGCATGCTCCCGTTCACAGGTGGGAGGAGACACACACACCCTGGTCGAGGATTCATATAGAATTCGCTGGGCCCTTTCAGGGACAGCTTTTCCTGAAAGTGGTCGACAGCCATTCTAAATGGCTAGAAGTTATACCAATCGCAAACATGACTACTGCTAGGACCATCCAGGTGCTTAGGAAACTCTTTGCAATGCACGGGCTGCCGGACATCATAGTGTCCAATAACGGGGCCCAATTTACTGTGGCAGAATTTGAGGCATTCCTGAGGGCAAACCACATTATGCATGCAACATTGGCTCCATTTCACCCATCTAGTAATGGTCAAGCTGAACGTATGGTACGCACCACGAAAGAGTCATTGAGGCATATAGTGACTGGGGACTGGCACCACAGACTGGCTGACTTTTTGCTCTGCCAACATTCCATGTCATGCATGGCAACGGGGAAAAGCATAGGAGAGCTGTGCTGGGGAAGGTGCCTAATCACGAAACTGGACAGGTTGCACCCAGACTGGGTGGCAGCTGAGGCCTCTCACCCAAAACCCCCGAGGGGGCTGCAAGTGGGCCACGGGGTGTGGGCCAAGAACTATGGGCATGGGAACCTGTGAGTGCCAGGGAAAATCACCAAAACATCGGGCCTTCTCTCATACGAAGTGGGCCTAGAGGGCGGGTGAGTCCTCCGTCGCCATATCAATCAGCTTAGAAAGCATTTCCCAGAACGGTCACAAAGCAAGAACTTCATCCCAGGTCCCATCCACGGACCGCAAACCGGCAGCCAGGCCAATCAATCCATAGGCTCTGAGGCGCCAGGCAGTCAGAGCAACGGGGAGGTGGCCATAGGGGAGGAAAGCCCAGGAGTGCAACATGGGGCCCCTGACAGAGAAAGCCAACCAGAACACTACAGCCGCTGTGCTAACTCTGCGGAGCAATTGGACTCTGGTGTGGGCCATCCTGGAAGGGCCAGCCAGAGAATTCTGAGTCAACCAGACTCACTTGAACTTACAGACACTGGTCTACCCAGCCCGGCGGGCAAGTTGGTAGGCCAGGAAGTGCCTGGGTCTCCTAGGCATTCCACGAGGGTTCGCAAGCCTCTTGCATATTTACAAGATTTTGTTCTGAAATAACTGAGCTATGATGTCTGTATCATTATTGTGCTGCTAGCTAGGAGACCCTCTGTATTAGCCAGTATAGAAAAACGTGGATATTGCACATTACTGTTGTACCTCTGTAAACTCATATTGCTGTAATCATTCTCATTGTTGTTGTTGCTGACCTAGACTGACAGGCATTTTAATTAATTTATATTTAGTATTTTTAATTCATTTTTAAATTCTCTAATTTTTTATTGCACTGATGTTCTCAATCTCATTTTATCTTGATTCATGTACTTATTATATGTTTTATTGTTAGCCGCCCTGAGTCCTTCAGGAGATAGGGCGGGATATAAATCCCATCAATAAATAAATAAATAAATAATGTTTGTACATTCTAGGGGGGAGAGTTGTAATGTATTGGGCTTTGTCTTGTTAAGGGAACATCACTTGGGTTAATTGCTGGTAGGTTGTTTAAGCAGGGAAGCTGACTAACGGCTCCCAGCTCCTCAGACAACCCGTCTCCAGCGCCGCCATTGGCTGTCTCTAGGGTGGCAATAGGTTGCTTTAAACTTCTTGGCTGCCACCTAGAGGCCAGCATATAAATTGCTGCATTCGCAGCCCTGTTTCTCAGTTCAGTTCTTGCAAGCAATAAACAATGATCTTTGCTGAACTCACTCGCCTCGTCTTGTCATTGAAGCCACGAACCCAGTATCTAACAGGGCCCATTGTTCAAGTTTATCTTTTTTGGATCCTGAGCTTGTCTTCTGGAGTATTGGATACTCCTGCCAGTTTGGCACCATCTGCAAATTTGACGGGTTCCCCTATTCTCCAAGGCACCTGAAAGCAGGACAAGAAGCAATGGATGGAAACTAATCAAGGAGAGAAGCAACCTAGAACTAAGGAGAAACTTCCTGACAGTTAGAACAACTAACCAGTGGAACAACCTGCCTCCAGAAGCCGTGAATGCTCCAACACTGGAAGTTTTTAAGAAGAGACTGGCCAGCCATTTGTCTGAAATGGTATAGGGTGTGAGGTGTTCTCACGAGTGAATCGTTAAAGGAGCTTCCAAGCAAAAAGCATCACGCAGAGATGCAATCATATTAGTTTTATTCATGATAGATCAAAGAGAAAGAAATACTTGGCATGAAAGCATTCATGCCTGCATGTGAGAGAGAAATAAAATAAAAGAAAACAAGCTAGCATTACATGACTAAACTAACTAGAAGTAGAAGCAGAACAAGAAGGCTAGAAGCAGAACAAAGAACAGCCCCTCGTGCAGAGGTATTTATGGGGGGTCTTGGTCCCTCCCTGACCATAAAACTCTCTCGCCAATGGGGCTGTGGGTCCGAGACCCTTGGCTCATCAGTGGAAGCAAAGAAGCCTCTTTGCCTCCATCTGATGATCCTTTTGGGGAACTGCCAATGGCTGGCACTAAACATCTAACAATTCCCCTTCTTGCCAGCCAATGACAGGGACCAGTGAATGTATGTAAGGGGTGAGCAGGTGTCATGGACATGCATGAAAACATTCAGAAGGCCAAACACAAACGCTTACACAGAAGGTTGTGCCGGTCAATGGGAACAGGCTTGGTAAACAGATCAGCTATCTGGTCAGCTGTGTTACAGTGCTCAACATGTATAAAACCCTCTTTCGCAAGCTGCCTGACATTTTTATAGCGTATGTCTATGTGGCGAGATCTGGAGCCTACTGCATAAGCCTCCGAGATTGCAATTGCGGCAGTGTTGTCCTCTAGAATTTGGATGGGCAGAGGGGGAGATGCCCAGATGCTTGTTATCAGCTCATTGAACCAAGTCAAATCATTGGCCGTGTCTGACAGGCTGGCAAATTCAGCCTCGGCCGTGGAGCAAGAAATAAATTTTTGCTGCCTAACATGCCAATGTATTGGGCAGCCATTTAGCAATATGAGGAAACCAGAAGTGCTCCGTCTACTTTTGGTGTCTCCAGCCCAGTCTGCGTCTGAGTAAGCGGAGAGCTGGGCCGTCTTCCCCTTCTCTGGTTCTAGCATAAGGAGAGCATCAGCTGTGCCCTTTAGGTATCTAAGCACCCTTTTAACAGCAGTCCAGTGGAATTCCTTTGGGTGTTCCACGTGCCTGGACAATAGATTCACAGCTAAAGCTATGTCAGGTCTGCTCCAATTGCTGATGTATAGCAAGGAGCCAATCACAGATCTGTAAAGCGTGTTATCTGTGAACTCAGGACCGTCCTTATGGGTGTGGTTGTAAAAGTCGCTTTGCATTGGGCTATGCGTAGGATTAGATTCTGTCATTTTGCATTTGGCCAGTAATTCCTCTATCTTTTCTTTTTGAGATAGAGCGAACCCCCCTTTAGTGGCCAAAATATGCACACCCAAGTACTTGTCAACCCGCCCCAAAGACTTCAGAGTAAACTTTTCTTCCAGGGCCTTGGCAAATTCATCACACCTTTCCTTGTTAGGCCCTACATATAATAGGTCGTCCACATAAACTAACACCCGTTCTGTGGTTCCCTTGGAATTGCGTGTGAAAACACATTGATCTGCATGAGATTCTGAGAAACCAACTCGTTCTAAACTCTTTCTAAGACAGTCATACCATAATTTCCCTGACTGCTTAAGACCATATAACCCTTTGTGAAGCAACCATGTATTTCCCCCTTCTTGCTGGTAGCCAGGAGGAGCTCTCACGTAGATCTGCTGGTCCAAGTTGGCGTGGAGGTAAGCCGTCTGGATGTCGAATTGGAAGACTTCTTCTCCCAGAGTGGCTGCAGTCACGAGGGCGGCCTTGATGCTCTCTGCCCGGACGGTTGGAGAGTAAGTCTCCGAGTAGTCCTCCATATAACGCTGAGCGAAGCCCTGGGCTACCAAACGGGCCTTGTATAGGTAGAGGCCATTGGCAAGTGGTTTGGCTTTGTAAACCCACCTTGTGCCAATGACTTTCCTCTCCTTTGGAGGTTGCTGGGGGGTGAAGACCTTGAGTTGTTTTAAGCTCTGCATTTCCTTCTCCATCGCGAGCTGCCATCTCTCCTGCTCCTCGATGGGCAGCTCCTGGATGTCAGAGAAGGATTTTGGGGTGACCACAACGCTGTTGACAGACGCGATGTGGCCAATGTCAATTCTCTTTGGCGGGACCCCTTTGTTGGACCGCTTTGACCTCCTTACCTTCTGCCACTCACCGCTCTTTTCTTCCGCGGGTCTCTGAGGTGTCGCTGGGGGTGAAGACAGCGTGTCTTCTTCCATGGGACTGGACGCATCTTCGTCTTGTTCCTCACTTTCGTCGGTGGCAGGGTATGTGGTCGTCTCAGGTGATGTCGTGGTCGGTGTGCCTTTGCTGGGTCGGTTGGCATATGGGCTCAGATCATTTGAGTGGATCTGGGTCCAATTGGAATCCTCTTCGAAAGAGGCAGATTGGGAAGTCACAGGCCTGCCCCCTTCTCCCAGGAAACGATAGGCCTTGGAGCCAGGAGCATAGCCCAAGAACCTTAGTCTCTGGGAAACAGATCTCCCCTTCTTCCGCAGCTGCTTGGGGATGTGCACCCATGCATAGGAACCAAACACACGCAAATGTGCCAGATTTGGTTTCCTACCGTGAACCAGGAAATATGGGGTCTGGTTCACAACACTGCTCCAGGTGCAGTTTAAAGTGTAATTGGCATAATGGACCGCCTCTCCCCAGTATGACTCTGCGACATTTGCGTCTGCGATCAGACTACGCATCATGGTTTGCAGGATTCCATTCCTTTTCTCAGCTACACCATTTTGCGAAGGCGTGAATGGTGCAGTTAGGAAATGGCGGATGCCCTTACGCCTTACCCAGTCCTGGAACTTCTGAGACATGAACTCAGCCCCGCGATCGCTCTGCAATTGTGCGATCTTGGTCTTGTACCGGGTCTCTACGAAGTTGTACAGTGACTTTATGGCGTCAAAGGCTTCAGATTTTTCTGTGAGAGTATACACGTGGCCGTATCTTGAAAAATCATCAACGGCAGTGAGAAAATACTTTTTCTTTCCTAGGGATGGTGTGAAAGGCCCAACCAAATCAACATGTACTAGTTGGTACGGATATAGAGACTTACGTAATGACACCTTTGAGATAGGTGCAGCCTTCCTCTTTGTTTTCTTGCAAATGGCACAGTCCAGAAACACGTCACAGTCCTTGAGCTGGACTCCCTCAGCAAATTCTCCCATCTTTTTAACTACAGGGAAGCTTGCATGACCCAGCCTTCTGTGCAATAAGTGGGCGCACTTATCGTGAATTGGCTTCCCGATTGACACCCTCTTGGCTCTAGTTGCTTTGAGTGGTGCTGTAGGTGCCTGCTGAGATTCAGGCTCCTTGCCCACACTGCCCTTGGAAAGTCTTGGGGCAGGTTGTGGTGGCTTGGGAGAAAAATATGGTAAGCCGTTTATGATTGTAATATTTCCAATGACCCTCTGGTCTCTGGTGACATGACCTCCCCCCTTGTGAAATAAAACTTCCACTTTGTCATCGTCACACAATTTGGTAATGCTTAATAGGTTGTTGGCTATGGAGGGAGCGTGTAAGACACCTTCAACTTTCCCAAGACCAGGTACAGAAACAAACCCCTCCCCAACAATTGAAGCAGTATCTCCATTTGCAACCTTGACAGATGAGTTAATTTTCTTTAACTTTTTAAAACCTTGACTCATATTAGTAATGTGAGAAGAAGCTCCAGAGTCCAGTAACCATAAGTCAGTGGAGCTATCAGCCTTTGTTGTGGGGGTGAGGGAACAAGTATGCAGAGAATTTCCCTTGCCCCTGCCACGCCCCCTTCCTTGCCCCTTGCCTCTTACTTGATTGGGACCACGTTTAGGGGCTTGATGTTGATGGGGGCAGTCTTTCTTGAGGTGCTCCTCAGAGCCACAGATGAAACACTTAAGCAGAGCATTAATTTGCTCTGAGTTGTGGCGCCCCTTTCTGGCTTGCTGAGTGGTGACTCTGGCGTATTCTCCGGCATCTCTTCTCCTTCTATCCTCTTCAATCAGTCTTCCTGTGAGGTAGGACAGATTTATGTTTTCCCTCTTGACCGCTTCGAGTGAAACAATGAAATTGCTCCAACTCCTGTCTAGGGAAGCGAAAATGACCGCAACCATGCTCAAATCATTTACAGGAAAGCCTCTGGGTATTAATTCTGACCTGAGTGCCTTTAATTTTGCAAGATGTTCAGGCATGCTGGCACCAAACCTCAGTCTGGTTGAATAAAGCTCAGTTGTAAGTCTGGTGATGGAACCAATGGTATCGCTGTTGAATAAATTGTATAATAGCCGCCACACTTCATCAGCTCTGAGCCCCGCTGGTATGCTGGAGAACAGGTTATTATCCAGAGAACTGAGCAGAGTCGAATAAGCCTGCAAATGTCACCACTCTTCTTGACGTCCCCATGGAGGAGGGGGTGGTTTCTGGACCATTTGTAGAGTCCCATTCTTTAAGAGATATAGCTGTATATCTTTACTCCAACTGCTATAATTTTCCCCTCCTAGTTGTAGTTTTTTAAAATCATTTGGCAGATTGGCTGCCGGAATATAGTCCTTATCAGACCCACTTTCAAAAAATTTTGAGGTGTCCATTGACATGAATGGGAGAGGAAAAGTGGTTTCCACAGTGAAAGGGGTCCCTCTAGTGGTCGAGGAGGGAATCCTTTCTTGACTATTTATTAACTCCAGATGGGCGTGCCCGGAAACCATGTGATCCGGGGGAGGGTGTTGTTCAGGATTTCTCCCTTCTTCCCATGAGGCATTGGGGGGGCGGAGCCCAGATTTGCCAGTTCGTAGTTGCCACAATGGATCCTCCCGAGAATCAAAGGCACATGGATTTTCAGCATTGCCTGGCTTGCCTGGCTGGTCCTGAAGACCTGAAGAGAAGGTGGGAGGCCGCGGGGGTTGATTGTTGGGAGGCTGCAGGCTGGATTCCCCCCGGCAGTTGGGCCCTGGTGAGAGGATGGG
This sequence comes from Vipera latastei, assembly GCA_024294585.1. NCBI lineage: Eukaryota > Metazoa > Chordata > Lepidosauria > Squamata > Viperidae > Vipera > Vipera latastei. The sequence continues at coordinate 4,448,556 of CM044355.1, forward strand.
AGGCCTGGGGGGGGCTGGGCACCCCTGATGCTGGCGCCGCTGTCCTGCTGGCCTCTAAGGCAGTGGCCAGGGCTTGCATGGCTGTCTGGAGAGCCGTTGTAACAGTTTTGGCTGGACAGACCTCATTGTCATCATAGCACTTTAGGCTTTGTGGGGGGGGGAGAAATCAGGAATATGCATGCTGCCTTGGTCGGGTGTCAGGAATTGCATGTCATTTCTGCTGTATGCCAGGGACTGCTGGCTATTCTGGTTGGATGCGAGGGACTGCTGGCTTTCCAGGCTTAAAAATTCTTTGTCTCTGTTAGACCGTGTGGGGTTATAGGGGGCCGCCATCTTGTTTCCTGTGCCAGACCACGTGGGCGGAGCCATCTTGTTTCCGCTTGCCCCAGGAAGCTGTAGCTCACAGCTGGGCGGGGGGGTTCGCGCCAAAAGCCCTGGGGTCCCGGGGTCACTAAGGGTGGCGGGCGCCATATTTGGAGGCCTCGTGGCCGCTAGGGAAGGGCTCACCAGGGGTTCTAAGGCTTTCTGGGCTGTTTCCTGGGCTGCCCCCCCTTTCCCTTGCATTGCAAAGATCTCTTTAAGTAGCTCTTCACGTTCCTGTGCAGTCAGCTTACTCACGCGGCGTTTGGTCTCAGCCAGGTCCGTCTCTGCAGCATCTGAGCAGTCTTGGGCAGTCTGTAATCCTTCTATGCTCTCCTCTGTGGCGTTCAGTGGTAAAGAGACATGTGAAGGGGTCCCAGATGCTCTGCTGGATCCTCTGACGGGATGAAGGTCATTTGAGCTTTCACCTGCAGCTGAGGTTGCTTCAGGAACTGAAGTCTTGGATGTAGGCAGGGACGCTGTCTTTGATCGATGACTCCTGGTCACGATAGTAGAAGTCCTGCCATCTGTTATAAATGGATTTAAGCCGGGTCTTTCAGACATCTTGTTGGATAGATCCTGGCTGGCTTGGAAGCATTCCTTTAAACCATCCTCTGGCTACCAACTTGTGAGGTGTTCTCACAAGTGAATCGTTAAAGGAGCTTCCAAGCAAAAAGCATCACGCAGAGATGCAATCATATTAGTTTTATTCATGATAGATCAAAGAGAAAGAAATACTTGGCATGAAAGCATTCATGCCTGCATGTGAGAGGGAAATAAAATAAAAGAAAACAAGCTAGCATTACATGACTAAACTAACTAGAAGTAGAAGCAGAACAAGAAGGCTAGAAGCAGAACAAAGAACAGCCCCTCGTGCAGAGGTATTTATGGGGGGTCTTGGTCCCTCCCTGACCATAAAACTCTCTCGCCAATGGGGCTGTGGGTCCGAGACCCTTGGCTCATCAGTGGAAGCAAAGAAGCCTCTTTGCCTCCATCTGATGATCCTTTTGGGGAACTGCCAATGGCTGGCACTAAACATCTAACATAGGGTTTCCTGCCTTAGCAGGGGGTTGGACTAGATGACCTCCAAGGTCCCTTCCAACTTATTATTATTATTATTATTAATTCCCTCCTCTAACTCATTGATGAAGATGTTGAAGAGTCGTGGGAAATTGGTTTTGGATAATACTGGCTCCCTCGGCAGAAACAAAGGTGAGCACCGTGCCACAGATTGGGACATGATTGAACAAGGCAAACGTTTTACCTTTTATTCCCATTCCTTTCAACTCTCTTTTTTTTAAAAAAAAAAAAGTCTTCCTTTTTTCTTCCTTTCTCAGGTTGATATTTTTTAGCGAGTTTCTCACTTCTGGCATTCATTACTGCAGACCATTTCAAATTTAGCTAACCTATTTTTTTTTCCTCCTTCCTTCCTTCCAAATCGCCAGCCTCTAAGACAAATGTTACTTTTTAGCAGATGAATTAGCATTTTCCCCCCCTCTGCTAAGGGCTATATCAATCATATATGCTGTTTAAGTAAACAAGAATTTATTACCATCGGTATTGGTACCGATATTGAATATCAATTGTGGAGGGTGTTTAAGTAAACAATAAATCGAGTCGGACCGAAGTCACGATGAATGCCTCTATGTCTCTCCTTCTTCATTTCTTTCTTCTTTTTTTTGCTATTCCTTTCGACATTTCTTTCTTTTTCCTATTTTATTGCCTCTCGTTTTTATGGCCTTACTCAATGTGCATACCAACTCAGCGCCAGTTCTGAGGCACCCGCTGTGAAGGCGCCAGGCAGAAAGCAGGAGACCCTGAGTTCAAGTCCCATCTTAGGACTTAGAGCTGATTGGATAATTTTGGGCCAGTCGTAGTAAGTTCTAGTCCTGCCTAAGGCATGAATGCCAACTGGCCAACTTCAGGCTGAACCACCAGGAGAGGGTGAGTTCTAGTCCTGTCTTAGGCACGAAAGCCTGAGTTTGGAGGTGGCTTGTAAAATTTTGGCTCCGAGCAGAGGTTGAATTGCAAGCCTTCCTCATGGGTTGTTGCTGTTTATTTATTTATTTATTTATTTATTTTATTACATTTATATACCGCCCTTTCCCGAAGGACTCAGGGCGGTTTACAGGGTAATTAAAAACCAAAATACAAAAGTTAAAAAACCAAGTTTAAAAAAAATTAAATTTATCCCTGTATAAATAAAACCCCAGTTAAAATAAAATTAATCCTCAGCCTGGGCCAGAGAGCTCGAAGAGCCAGGTCTTCAGGTCCCGGCGGAATGAACGGAGGTCGGGGGCAGTCCTCAGCTCCACTGGCAGCTGGTTCCAAAGGGCAGGCGCCCCCACTGTTGTTATTGTTGTTCTCCTCCTCCTCCTCATTCTACTCCCTTCCCCTCCTCCTCCTCCTCCTCCTCTTCCTCCTTCCTTCTCCCTCCTCTTCCTCCTCCTGCCTGCTCCCTCCTCCTCCAGGTCATCCTTCTCCTCCTCCTCCTCCTTCTTCTCCTCCTCCTCCTCCTTCTCCCTTCTTCTTCTCCTCCTCCTCCTCTTGCCTTCTCCCTCCTCCTCCTCCTCCTCTTCCTCCTGCCTTCTCCCTTCTCCTCCTCCTCCTCCTCCTCCTCCTCCTCCTCCTCCTGCCTTCTCTCTCCTCCTCTTCCTCCTCCTGCCTTCTCCCTCGTCCTCCTGGTCATCCTTCTCCCTCCTCCTCCTCCTCCTCCTCCTGCCTTCTCCCTCCTCCTCTTGGTCGTCCTTCTCCCTCCTCCTCCTCCTCTTCCTCCTGCCTTCTCTCTCCTCCTCCTCCCCCTCTCCCCCTCCCCCTCTATTAACTATAATCTGCATCTGATAGGATCATGGCCATTCCAGGCATCTCTTGTTACTAGCAAAGTCACACTCCTGCAACGGAGAGAGTGTCTGCTATGTTTGCCACCTTCTCACACAATTGAGGACCTCCACCTCACTCTCCGGGTGGCAGACCCATCCGCCTCCTGCCACCAAACGGCCTTTCCCATTCCCCAACCCTCCTTCCATTCCCTGGCGATGCCACACCACAAGAAGATGAACAATTAACCAGTGGAACAGCCTGCCTCCAGAATCTGTGAATGCTCCAACACTGGAAGTTTTTAAGAGGAGACAGGACAGCCATTTGTCTGAAATTGTACAGGGTTTGCTGCCTGAGCAGGGGGTTGGACTAGATGACCTGCAAGGTCCCTTCCAACTTTACTGTTATGATTATGAAGATCTTCTGCAGCCACAAAGGATCATCCTGAAATTCGGAATGCAGAATTTTCCAAGGTTTCACACCATCCAAGAGCCTCTATAAAGGGAAAACATTTATTGCTGCTAATATAACAGAAAAGCAGAAGGGAAACACTACGAACCTCCTCAAGAGAGAGAGAGAAATGAATTGAATCTAAAGTACAAATGTTTATTTAATAAAACTTGATTTTTTTTTCCGCCACGTAAACAATCCTTTCCTTGAGGGCATCTACAGAAGAATAATTGATAAGACTCTTAACATAAAGAAAGCTTCAAATTAAATAATCCAGCATTAGACAAACAACATTTCTAAGGACTTCACAGAATTATTTTTGTTTCTGCTTTCCAGCATCCAAGCCTCAGATTAACAGCTTAATACATGATGAATAATAAATATCTGACTCAAGGGGATGTGCAAATCAAAACTTAGTCTTAACAAGATGAGTTCAAGAAGAAAAAACACAAAACTAAATTTATTTCAATGCAATGACTAGAACCATTTCATTGTACTAAGATGTATTAACAAAGGGATAGAATTAGGATCACCAGAAGTGATATTACCCCTTTATAATGCCTTGGTAAGACTACACTTGGAATATTGTGTCCAATTTTGGTCACCATAATATAAAAAAAAAGATTTTGAGACTCTAGAAAGGGTGCAGAAATGAACAACAAAGATGATTAGAGGCGTGAAAAATGAAAAATACGAAGAAAGGTTGCAGGAATTGAATATGTCTAGTCTACTAAAAAGAAGAACTAGGGTGACATGATAGCAGTGTTCCAATATTTGAGGGGATGCCACAAAGAAGAAGGGGTCAAGCTATTCTCCAAAGCACCTGAAGGCAGGACAAGAAGCAACGGAGAGAAACTCATCAAGGAGAGAAGCAACCAAGAACTAAGGAGAAAATTCCTGACAGTGAGGACAATTAACCAGTGGAACAACCTGCCTCCAGAAGCTGTGAATGCGCCAACACTGGAAGTTTTTAAGAAGAGATTGGGCAACACATATCTTAATTGGTATAGGGTCTCCTGCTTGAACAAGGAGTTGGATGAAATGACCTTCACAAAATGGAAGATCAGCCGTTGTACTGCCATAATACTCTCTGACATTTGAGGGTATAGAAGTAGCTTCTGTGGAACATATGAGTAGTTATAGTGGGACTGGTTGAAAAGTGAAATGACTGCTGATGTAACAAAAGCAAAAGGATTCTGCAAAGAACTGAAGCATGTTTTATTAAGTCAGAATGTGAAATGTCAGAAGGTCCCTTCCAAATCTGTGATTCTGTATTTTGAATTCAGTTCTGGGTCTCAATAGAATAGAATAGAATAGAATAGAATAGAATAGAATAGAATAGAATAGAATAGAATAGAATAGAATAGAATAGAATAGAATAGAATAGAATAGAATAGAATAGAATAGAAGGACCTTGGAGGTCTTCTAGTCCAGCCCCTTGCTCAAGCAGGAGAACCTATACCATCTCATACAGGCGATTGTCCAGTATCTTCTTAAAAACCTCCAGTGATGGAGCACCCATGATTTCTGGGGGTAAGCTGTTCCACTGGTTTATTGTCCTCACTGTCAGGAAGTTCCTCCTTATTCCCAGGTTGCTTCTCCCCTTGGTCAGTTTCCAACTATTGCTTCTTGTCCTTCCCTTTGGTGCTTTGGTGAACAACCTAGCCCCTTCTTAATGGACAATCGATTAAATATGAGCCAACAGTGTGTGGCAGCAGCCAAGAAAGCCAATGCAATCTAAGTTGCATTAACAGAGGGATTCAATCAAGATCACATGAGGTACTAATACCACTCTATAAAGCCTTAGTAAGACCAAAACTAGACTACTGTAACTAGTTTTGGTCTCCACACTGTAAATAAAGATGTTGAGACTCTAGAAAGAGTGCAGAGAAGAGCAACAAAGATGATCAGGTGACTGGAAGCTGTAAAGAACGGTTGCAGGAACTGGGCATGGCTAGTCTAGTGAAGAGAGGGACCGGGGGGGGCACATGATAGCAGTGTTCCAATATTTGAGGTGCTATCACAGAGAGGAAGGGGTCAACCTATTCTCCAAAGCACCTGAAGAGCAGGCAAGGAAGAATGGATGGAAACTGATCAAGGAGAGATTCAACCTAGAAATAAGGAGAAATTTTCTGACAGTGAGAACAATCAACCAATGGAACAGATTTCCTTCAGGAGTTGTGGGTGCTTCATCACTGGAAGCTTTCAAGAAGAGACTAGCCAGCCATGTCAGTAATAACATAAGGTGTCCTGCTTGGGTTGGAGGTTGGAATAGATGACCTGCAAGGTCCTTTCCAAATTTGTTGTTCTGTTCTATTCTATTCTATTCTATTCTATTCTATTCTATTCTATTCTATTCTATTCTATTCTGTTCTGTTCTGTTCTGTTCTGTTCTGTTCTGTTCTGTTCTGTTCTGTTCTGTTCTGTTCTGTTCTGTTCTTCCACTCCATTATTCTATTCTATTCTATTCTGTTCTGTTCTGTTCTGTTCTATTCTATTCTATTCTATTCTATTCTATTCTATTCTATTCTATTCTATTCTATTCTATTCTATTCTATTCTATTCTATTCTATTCTATTCATTTGTGGCAATGTAATTCTACCCCTCCCAGCTCTGCTTGCTTTTCTCCCACTGGATCATGGGGAAAGAGGCAGTGCATTCCAGGAATTTCTCTATTCTAAAGCACCATTTTACTTTTGAATGCTAAGGGTTCCAAAACACTACTAATTAAAGCCTCACAGAAGATCTACTGAAAGACAGTTTATCATTGGAAATACAATACGTTATAGATCGCTGCAAGCAAACCAAGAACTATAAAGAATGAAGTTTTAGCGTTTCATTTTCCAACTGCCAAAGTTTTAAATAAGCACTTTCCTTTCCTTTATTAAAAACAACCTTTGGCGTTGCAAACAAGCACATTTGCTTGGTTTCAAATACCTATCAACAGAATAGAACTGTTTTGCTTTTTTTTTAAAAAAAAAAATGTGAACAGGACTGGATTAGAGAAGAGACAGACTGAGATTATACATTGAATTGCATCCATACCCAGTGCATAGCTTAATGCCTTTGGAGATTCTCAGTCATCCACATCATGGTTGTCCCAAAGGTGCTTTTTCAGGAGGCGACTGGACTTCCTTGTTTTTCTTTGAAGGCATTTCGCTTCTCATCCCAGAAGCTTCTTCTGCTCTGACTGGATGGTGAGGAAACGGAAGGATGTATACTCCTTGTAGACAGCTGGTCATTTGCCTTCTTTTAGAGAGTCGTTGAAGCCACTTGCAGTTTTAAATTGTGTCCTCAGGGTCACCTGAGTGGTGCAAATGGGTGTGGAGCCTTCTTGGAACTGCTGGAAGGACCGTGTTGTAGACTGGAGACAGATGATGTCGTATCCCAGCTAGAAACCAGAAGATGGTTGGGTGACTCTGGGCCAATCACCAGGAGACTGTGAGTTCTAGTCCAACCTTAGGCACAAAAGCGAGCTGGGTGACTCTGGACCAATCATCATCAGACAGTGAGTTCTAGTCCCACCTTAGGCATGAAAGCTGCTGGTTGACTTTGGACCGATCACCAGGAGACGGTGAGTTCTAGTCTGCTTTAAGCATGAAAGCTGTCTGGGTGACTTTGGATCAGTTGCCAGGAGACGGTGAGTTCTAGTCCAACCTTAGTCACAAAAGCCAGCTGGGTGACTCTAGACCAATCATCATCAGACAGTGAGTTTCAGTCCCGCCTTAGGCATGAAAGCTGCTGGTTGACTCTTGACCAATCACCAGGAGACGGTGAGTTCTATTCCAGCCTTGGGCATGAAAGCCAGTTGGGTGATTTTGGACCAGCCCAACCCACCTCACAGGGTTGTTGTGGGGAAAAGAGCAGGAGAAACATACCATATTAGGTATGTTCAATGCCTTGCGTTATTTACAAAAATAATAAAGGTGGGATACAAATAAGCAAATCAATTAAAATTAAATAAATCTACCACAATGATACTTTATGACATCCTAGATTCTTGGGAAGAACTTGATGCGAATGTAGGCCAACCTCAGCTGAAGAACAGAAAATAGCAACTTCCTTTTCTGTTAACCTGGTCAAGATTTCTGCAGATGTGGGAATAACAGTTAGTAATTTGTCTTTCTGCTCCAGACAATGTTAGCTGGCATTTCATTTGCTGCCCTGTGTTACGCTGACTTGAAATGAATTGAAACTGAATTGAATTGAATACTTTATTGACCAACAGAGAAAATACAGTTCTTAAGTGAATCCCAGCAGTTGTTAAATCAGTAACTCGGTTGTTAAGTGAATCTGGCTTTCCCTTTGACTTTGCTTGTCAGGTCACAAAAGGTGATCACATGACCCCGGGACACCGTAACTGTCATAAATATGAACCAGTTTCCATGTGTCTGAATTTTGATTACGTGACCATGGGAATGCTGCAACTGTTGTAAGTGTGAAAAACATGTCATGGTTTTTCACTGCTATTGTCACTTTGAATGGTCCCCAATTGAACTGTTGAAAGCCAAGAACTACTGCCACTACTACTACTACTACTACTACTACTACTACTACTACTACTACCACCACCACCACCAATAGTCATCATCATCATCATCATCATCTGAAGAAACAGTGGACCACCTGGTAAGCTGCTGCAAGAAGATCACACAGACTGACTACAAGCAGCGGCATGACAAAGTAGCAACAATGGTGCATTGGAAGATCTGCAAGAAATATCATTTGCCTGTAAGCTAGAACTGGTGGGATCATAAAATAAAGAAAGTCATAGAAAATGATAAAGTTAAACTGCTCTGGGACTTCAGAATTCAAACAGACAAGCAACATAACACCCCGGACTTAACAATTGTCACTAAGAAAGACAAAACAGTCTGGATAGTGGATGTGGCAGTGCCTGGAGACAGCAGAATAGACGAGAAAGAACTGGGGAAGATAACAAAATACAAAGACCTACAAATAGAAATAGAAAGACTGTGGCAAAGGCAACCAAGGGTGGTACCAATAACAATAGGCGCCTTGGGTGCAATCCCAAAACAACTGGAGCACCAGTTGAACACCATCATCAGCATTGACAAATTCGCCCTCAGTCAATTGCAAAAGGCAGCCTTGCTGGGAACTGCTTCCATCCTGCAACGATATCTGTAATACCATCAAACATCCACATCTGCCTATCCCAGGTCCTTGGTAAGGACTCGATAGGTAGACAAAAATGCCAAATCCAGTCTCAACATCTGGCTGACTGTGCGATGATGATGATGATGATGATGATGATGATGATGATGATGATGATTACCAATAAAAGGGGAAAGTAAAGAAGATAACCAAGGGATTTTTAATACTTTAAAAAAAATAAAAGAATGAATAAAATAATAATTTTTATTATGATCATTTTAGTTCTGTTCGCCCCACATCCACAGAAAAGCCCCAACTCCAGATGAAGGCACAGTGACAAAAAGCCAAAGCAATTTGAGTCTCCTTTTTTTATTGTTCTTATTATTTCACTGAATTATTAGTCTGTAATTGCCATTGACACTGACATCCCGTTGAAAGAGGAGTAGGCATCTTGGTGTCCATCAAATCTTTCGGCCGGATCTCAGAGAGGCTGGGCCTTGTTATAAATTCCCCGTATCACTTGCTCAGAAGGAACAGTGACTAATGACCCCAGAGGTATCCTTCTATGCATCCATAGGGCACATCCATCACTGGGGATTAACATCAGTTGATCATTCGATGCTGGCAGATGGCTGAGAGCAAACATTTATCTAGCCATACAGGGCGATGGCCTTAAAATAAGACAAGGCAGAAGTTTGGGGGAAAAGCACTAGAAAGCACAGCTTTTGCCTGGTTTTAACCGCTTCTATATATTTCATTTTTCCCAGTTTGGGGCGGGGGCAGGGCGGCAGGGGGGAAGAATGGGTGGTGGAAACTGGGGGAGGGGATTGGAAGTTCGGTGGGAGGGTGGCATGGTGGTTCTCTGACAATTTTGCCCCCCTCCAGGAGTGATAGAAGCAATGAAAAAGTGCCCAGCGTACTTTTGTTTGGACCAGCCAACTTGACAGCTATCATCATCTATCTGTTAGAATTTATCCTGTATTAACTATATTGTAAGTAACTCATAGGGGTGGCCATGGATTCTTTCCTTCTCCTCTTTGCCACACAACAACAGCCCTGTGGGGTGGGTTTGACTGAGAGAAGAGAGGGATTAGCCCAGCCTGCTTTCATGTCTAAGGTGGGACTAGAACTCTCTGTCTCCTGGTGATTGGCCCAAAGTCATCCAACTGGCTTTCCTGGCTGTTGTAGAACTAGAATTCACTGTCTCCTGGTGATTGGCCTAAAGTCACACAGCTGGCTTTCGTGCCTAAAGTTGAACTAGAATTCACGATCTCCTGGTCTTTGACCTAAACTCACACAGCTGGCTTTCATGACTAAAGTGGGACTAGAACTCACTGTCTCCTGGTGATTGGCCTAAAGTCACCCAGCCGGCTTTCATGCCTAAGGCAGAACTAGAATTCACCATCTCCTGGTTTCTTGGCCAGTCTGTTAACCATTAACCAGATTGGCTTTCAGACTGATTCCTCCAGGGTTTGCATTGTCAATAGCTAATTACATAATCTAACTTTGTGCAATAGGCCAAGTTAGAGAAAAAACGAGCAAGTTAACAAGTAGTGTAGCAGGCTGCTGAGTTTGGGTGGACCTGGTTAAGAGTTATCAACCATTCAACCACGTTTCTCTAACGCAAATGCCCATAGCCTAAGTTTCGAGACCTCTGCATGGCCTCAAAAGCCTTAAGATAAGTTTCTAGCTACCTCCTGTGATTGTTACTGAAGTGCAATTTTTAATAAGGGGTAATAAGGTGAAAAAAATGAATATGTGACTAGAGAGTAATAATGCTAGCTGTGTTTAACTGTAGCTAAATGTCAGTGTGAACCAATGCTCTTTGAGCGTTTAGCAATTAAAAATGAAAATCTAAAATAATAAAAAAGCAATAACTTTTCTCTGAGATGATCAGGAAAGCAGCTTTCTTCCAAGTTGGACTGCAAAAGCTTCCGGTGTCAATGAAAAGGAAAATTTGGGAAACTACTATCACCTTGATATGTCCTTGGTGCTCTCTGAGCTTGCTTGTTTTCTTGCAGATGTTTCATTACTATGTAACATCATCAGTGCTAGAAGGGAGTGGGCTTTGTGGAGGGGAGGAGGAGGAGGAGGAGGAGGAGGAGGAGGAGGAGGAGGAGGAGGAGGAGGAGGAGGAGGAGGAGGAGGAGGAAAAGGATTGTGGGGACCTTGGTGCTTTCTGCGCTTGGTTGTTTTCTTGCAGATATTTCATTACCCAAACTAGATAACATCATCAGTGCTAGGGCCCCACAATCCTCCTCTTCCTCCTCCTCCTCCTCCTCCTCCTCTTCCTCCACTTCCTCCTCCTCCTTCCTCTCCACAAATCCCACTCTGTTCTAAAACTGATGATGTAACCTAATTGGGTACTGAAACATCTGCAAGAAAAACAACCAACCTCAGAGAGCACCAAGGTTTTGACAGACAGAACTGAATCAAGCAGAACTCTGAGGCTTGCAAATTCCTCAAAGAACATATTTATTAGTTACAAAGTATTGGCAGGGTCAAGAGTGAAACCAAGTCTGGATACACACATAACAATTCCCCAATGCAAAGTTAGAAATCCCACCCATAAAACTGCAGGTAACTATGTTCCCCAATGCAGTCATTTGGCGGGCTTTTTCTACAACACCCAGCATGCAGGCTTGGGAGCAACTGATGACCTTGGTTCCCACGGGACATAAGATTGGTCCTAGTGGACAATCACTTAAATATGAGCCGGCCATGTGCTGCAGCTGCCAAAAAAGCCAACACAGTGCTAGGCTGCATTAAGAGAGGGATAGAATCAAGATCACGTGAAGTGTTAATGCCAGTTTACAATGCCTTGGTAAGGCCACACTTGGAATACTGCATCCATTGGTCACCACACTGTAAAAAAGATGTTAAGACTCTAGAAAGAGTGCAGAGAAGAGCAACAAAGATGACTGGACAGGGAACTGGAGGCTAAAACATATAAGGAACGGTTGCTGGAATTGGGTATGTCTAGTTTAAGGAAGAGAAGGGCGTGGGGGGACATGACAGCAGTGTTCCAATATCTCAGGGGCTGCCCCAAAGAAGAGGGAGTCAAGCTATTCTCCAAAGTGCCTGAAGGCAGGACAAGAAGCAACAGATGGAAACCCAGCTCCTTTTCATACCTGATGTCAATGCTGCAATGAATTTGGCTGAAGCCATTTCCACTTCGTTTTTGGTTGCCACAGTATTGGGAGGGGGCATGTATACTTTTAAGTTTAGACAAAACAATAAATTGTCCTGTGGGAACCAAGGTCATTGCTGCCTGAGTTTTGGCAGGCTGAGGCTTCCGTTAGAAAGCCGTCCAAAGTCGTCCATTGGGGAATGTGATTTATGACATATTACGGGGGTGGGAAGTTCAACTTTCTAACATTGTAACAGATTGGGGTTTGGGGGACCCCTGGACTAGACCAAACATTTTTCTAAGTTTTTTGATCTTTTCAGACATTGAAATGTCTTTATTCTTCATGATCTTATATAAGGTTGAGACTGCCTTCCTACCTAGGGTAAAATTAATCTCTTCTCTGACCTCTAAGCACAGCTTATCATTATCTACCCAGGTTGATGTTATCATTTTTTTTTTCATTTTCTATTTTATATTAACCCAGATTTTTTTTTACTTTCCTTTGTTAAACTTTTAAACTGAGGTTGTTGGTTTTTTTAAGTCTTTTCTCCTTGCTGCTAAAGTTATTGTATTCCTTCATACCAAGTCATTTTTTTGCTGGGGCTGATGGGAGGTGGCAATTTGTTTGGCTGTCAGCAATATGCTTGAATTTTTGTAACATATGGTATACAGCGTACCACGCTGCAAATCGCCACGTTATATTTCACTTAAATATGAGCCAGCAGTGTGCTGCAGCTGCCAAAAAAGCCAACACAGTGCTAGGCTGCATTAACAGAGGGATAGAATCAAGATCAAGTGAAGTACTAATACCACTTTACAATGCTTTGGTAAGGCCACACCTGGAATACTGCATCCAGTTTTGGTCACCACGATGTAAAAAAGATGCTGAGATTCTAGAAAGAGTGCAGAGAAGAGCAACAAAGATGATTAGGGGGCTGGAGGCCAAAACTTATAGGGAACGGTTGCTGGAATTGGGTATGTGTAGTTTAACGAAGAGAAGGGTGAGGGGTGACATGATAGCAGTGTTCCAATATCTCAGGGGCTGCCCCAAAGAAGAGGGAGTCAAGCTATTCTCCAAAGCACCTGAAAGCAGGACAAGAAGCAACGGATGGAAACTAGTCAAGGAGAGAAGCAACCTAGAACTAAGGAGAAACTTCCTGACAGTTAGAACAATTAACCAGTGGAACAACCTGCCTCCAGAAGTGGTGAATGCTCCAACAACTGGAAGTTTTTAAGAAGAGACTGGACAGCCATTTGTCTGAAATGGTATAGGGTTTCCTGCCTGAGCAGGGGGTAGGACTAGATGACCTCCAAGGTCCCTTCCATCTTCTTCTTCTTATTATTATTATTTAGCAGAAGCGTAATTGAAGGGCCTGACTTAGAATAAAGCATCTTCTTTGTATGATTTGCTAGGCCACATAGGACAAGACACGTTTCCAAGAGAAAACCTTGGAGGGGGGAGGGAAAGGAAATAAATAAATTGCTTGCCATTGTCCATTTTACTGTATGTCGAATTTCACCAGCCAGTAGAAAGGATGATCAAGCAACAATGGAAGTATTCATCTTTGGGGGAAAAATAGAGTACAAATCACATTACATTCAGAGCATTATTATAAAAGGAGAGCTAAGAAAGAGGAAAAAGGAGAAAACAGCAAATTGAAACGTTTCCGGGATACTGAGCAACCAGAAGAACCATCTCAAAATGTTTTTTTGTTTTAACTTGTTTAAAATAAGGTCTAAATTTGATAGCAAAACATTATAACTCACTTTGAGATTAGATCAAGTGAAAAACTCTTGGAGTCACGATCATGGAAAGAACAGTATTGAAAGACATTTTTAGGGAGTTGGTTCAACCAAAGATTTTTGCCCTCTTCTTTTGGGAAATGTATTCTAGGTTCCTGAAAAAATGCAGGAAGGAGGCCAGGAAGAGAATTAAACGATCAGAAAGTCTATCAATGGCTGATTTGTATATTGGTAATAAATGGACATTAGGTGAAGTATAAGGAACCATCAACTTTAGCAACATAATCCTTAAAGGTAAAGATAAAGGTTCCCCCCGCACATGCGTGCTAGTCGTTTCCAACTCTAGGGGCCGGTGCTCATCTCTGTTTCAAAGCTGAAGAGCCAGTGCTTGTCTGAGGACGTCTCCGTGGTCATGTGGCCGTCATGACTAGACGCCAAAGGCACACGGATCGCTGTTACCTTCCCACCGTGGCGGTCCCTATTTTTCTACTTGCATTTTTTACGTGCTTTCGAACTGCTAGGTTGGCAGAAGCTGGGACGAGTAACAGGCGCTCACTCTGTTACGCGGCACTCGGGATTCGACCCGCCAAACTGCCCACCTTCTGATCGACAAGCTCAGCGTCCTAACCCACTGAGCCACCGCAACAGAATCCTTACTAGAATACAAAAGCCAGCTGGGTGATTCAGAGAACTTCACAAAACTTTCCTCAACTCTGCAACCAATTGCCAGGAGATTGTGAGTTCTAGTCCTGCCTTGGGTACAAAAGCTGGCTTGGTGACTTTGGACCAATCACCAGGAGACTGTGAGTTGTAGTTCCACCAAAGGCATGAAAACTGACTGGGTGTCTTTTGGCCAATCACCAGGAGATGGTGAGTTTTAGTCTTGCCTCAGGGACTGAAGCCACTGAGGTGACTCTGGGCCAATCACCAGGAAACGGTGAGTTCTAGTCCTGCCTCAGGCACCACAGCCAGTGAGGGGACTTTGAGTCAATCACCAGGAGACAGTGAGTTCTAGTCCTGCCTCAGGCACCAAAGCCTGTGGGGTGACTTTGGACCAACTATCAGGAGACTGCGAGTTCTAGTCCTACCTTAGTTACAAAAGCAGGCTGGGTGACTTTGGGCCAGTCATTCTCTCTCAGCCCAACACAGCTCACAGGATTGTTGTTGTGAGGAAAGTAGGAGGAGGAAAGTTTATGTTGGAGATGTTTGCCGTCTTGAGTTATTTGTAAAAATAATAAAGATAAGATACAAATAAATAAAACACTAAAATGCTGTCACATTTATATAAAACAATACATAAAGGACCAGTTTCATTGTTGATGCTAATGGTTTGAGAGGACCAATATTCATGGTTCAACTTCTGAGGAGAACTTAAAACGTGACAGGACTGGAATCTGTTGTACTGTGGAGAAGAAAATGTTCTATAGGAAATGGTCTATTTTTGTGATTTCATAAGATGACAGTCTACAGTTTGTTGCATAACCTGTAATTTTGACCAGAGTAGCTATAAAGCACAGCACCCATCTCAGAAATTTATTGTGAAATAACAAAGCTTTGTCACAGTTTGTATAGGGAAGAAATGGATCCCATAAAAAAGAGTGAAAAGGTGAGCCTGTTATTACTGAACATGATGGCCCTTTACAGAAGCAGATTTGAACATTGAGAATTCTTATGCAAGTGTGGAAGCCACTCAGCATTCCTCGGATATTTGTTACCTTTAATCTAGACAGGGAAATCTCATTATTCTCTCTCTCTCTCTCTCTCTCTCTCTCTCTCTCTCTCTCTCTCTCTCTCTCTCTCTCTCTCTCTCTCTCTCTCTCTCTCTCTCTCTCTCTCTCTCTCTCTCTCTCTCTCTCTCTCTCCTCCCTCGCTTGCTCCTTCCCCTCCCTCTCCCTTTTTCTCTCTCTCTCTCCCCCTCTCTCTCCCACCTCTCAGATATTATCTATCTATCTATCTATCTATCTATCTATCTATCTATCTATCTATCTATCTATCTGTTTTCTATCTGTCTGTCTACATCTTTCTTTCTTTCTTTCTTTCTTTCTTTCTTTCTTTCTTTCTTTCTTTCTTTCTTTCTTTCATCTATCTATCTATCTATCTATCTATCTATCTATCTATCTATCTATCTATCATCTATCTATCTATCATCTACTATCTATCTATCTATCTATCTATCTATCTATCTATCTATCTATCTATCTATCATCTATCTATCTATCTGTCATCTTCTACTGCCTATTATTTCAGTGAGAAAATTGGTGTGGTCTTATTTAGTGATTAACATCAGTGCAGAAAGCTCATCTAATTTAATGCAGACATTAAGTGATGAGATCATAGAATCATAGGTTACAGAAAGGACAATTGAGGTAATCAGGTCCAACTTCTTGCAAGAATCCACATTAAAGCATTCCATATGATTGGCTACTCAACCTCCATATCAGTGGTGGGATTCAACCGGTTCACACCACTTTGGCAGAACCGGTAGCTAATTTTTTGTTGCCCATTACTTCTTGTCAGTGGTGGGGTTCTCTGTGTGGATGCCACTTCCGGAACTCCGTTCTGGGCCTGGGCAACAAAAAATTAGCTGCCGAAGTGGTGTGAACCGGCTGAATCCCACCACTGCCCAACCTGGAATTAAGGAGAAACTTCCTGACATTGATGACAATTAACCAGTGGAACAGCTTGCCACCAGAAATCGTGGGTGTTCCATCACTGGAGATTTTCAAGAAGAGACTGGACAATTACCTATCTGAGATGGTATAGGTTCTCCTGCTTAAGCAGGGGGCTGGACTAGAAGACCTCCAAGGTCCCTTCCAGCTCTATTCTATTCTATTCTATTCTATTCTATTCTATTCTATTCTATTCTATTCTATTCTATTCTATTCTATTCTATTCTATTCTATTCTATTCCATTCCATTCCATTCCACTCCACTCCACTCCACTCCACTCCACTCCACTCCACTCCACTCCATTCCATTCCATTCCATTCCATTCCATTCCATTCCATTCCATTCTATTCTATTCTATTCTATTCTATTCTATTCTATTCTATTCTATTCTATTCTATTCTATTCTATTCTATTCTATTCTATTCTATTCTATTCTATTCTATTCTATTCTATTCTATTCATGCCCTGGATGCCTCAGGGCTTGACTACTGCAATGTGCTTTGCAAGAGATTGCCCTTGAAGACAACCTGGAAAATACAGAATACAGTGCCACAGACAGTGATGGGCATGCCCTAGTAGGCCCAGGTAATATATTTATTATTATGATTTGCACAAAAATATGAAATCCCAGTGGCCCCCAGCTGGTTTATGCCATAATCTTTCCACTTCAATTGTTTGGATCTTAATAACTTTCTGAGCTTCTCTTAATTCTTTGCCTTCTGTTCTACTACCTCCCTGGTTTGAGCTACCTCCATTATCCACACTTTTTTTCTTTTCAGCCAGAATTAAATCTGATATGTTTTGAGCCAAGATTTGATACGTTTGTGTTCAGAAATCTCACAACGGCTCAACCTGTTCATTTTCAACCCTTTTTCCACCCTATCTTTTCCACAGTTTTTCATTACTGCACATGGCAATTTTTACAGAGGAAGCATTTTGTCGGTAATACTAAGCCTCATCATAACGGTTATTTTATAAATATATAACGCTATTACATAAGGTAATGAAATAATATATGATTTGATATGATACATTAAATACATAGGGTTCATCACACCATCAACCAGATGTTCAGACTGGAACATCTGGTTGAGTTGCCATGGGGTTGATAGTAGTCTTCCAATATCTCAGGGGCTGCCACAAAGAAGAGGGAGTCAAGCTATTCTTCAAAGCACCAGAAGGCAGGACGAAAAGGAATGGATGGAAACTAATCAAGGAGAGCAGCAACCTAGAATGAAGGAGGAATTTCCAATACAGTTAGAACAATTAATCTGTGGAACAACTTGCCTCCAGAAGTTGTGAATGCTCCAACTGTCAAGGTTCTGATAGACAAGACTAAAGAAATCAGAACTCTGAGGCTTGAAATTTCCGTAAAGAACGTGTTTATTGGTTACATAGTATCGGCACAGTCAAAAGTGAAACCAAGTCTGAAATTCTCTTCAAAGAGAGACGATAGTACAAAATTGAACTTCCCACCCTAAAACTATGCAATCAGCTACATTCCCAAAATAGAAGAGTTCATGCTTCCGACAGAGAGAGTCAAACAAAGCAGAACTCCGAGGGTTGAAAATTCCTCAAGGAACATGTTTATTAGTTACAAAGCATCACCACGATCAAAAGTGAAACCAAGTCTGAAAGTCCCACTAAAAAGTTCCCAGTTACCAAGTATAATGTCCCACCCACACAACTATGCCATCCCTACGTTCCCCAATAGATTCACTTGGCGGGCTTTCTTATACAATGCCCAGTCCCTGATTGTGGGAGCAGTAGATGACCTTGGTTCCCATGGGACAGAAGATTATTGTGACTAGTGGAGCACCTGGCCAAGCCCCTCCTCCCTCCATGCTATGTGGCAACCTAGAATGAAGAGAAAGATGGTAGCAGCCAAGTTCATTGTAGAGTTGACAAAGACTTTGGCAGACTTTCACACACCCCTCCCAATCTGACAGATAGAAATGACCTTGATTCCCATGGGACACTGAAATGTTTAGATTAATAGAAATCCTCCAGACCCCCCATTCTTGTGGCAACCTAGAACGAGCAAAATGGCTGCTGTCAGGTTTGTTATACAGTTGACACCAACACTGGAAAGATTTAAGAAGAGATTGGATAGAGATTGTAGTACTTCAGTATCCTCCTTCCATCTTCATTGAAGAAGAGGGGGTCAACCTATTCTCCAAAGCACCTGAAGGCAGGACAAGAAGCCATGGATGGAAACTAACCAAGGAGAGAAGCAACCTAGAATTAAGGAGAAATTTACTGACAGTGAGAACGATTAATCAGTGGAACAACCTGCCTCCAGAAGAGGTGAATGATCCAACACTGGAGGCTTTTAAGAAGAGAATGGACAACCACTTGACTGAAACAGTATAGGGTTTCCTGCCTGAGCAGGGGGTTGGACTAGAAGATCTCCAAGGTGCCTTCCAATACTGTTATTCTGTTACCTCCAAGATCCCTTCTAACTCTGTTATTCTGGATTTGACATTTTTTTCCTGTCTCTCTAGTCCTAGGCTAGGCAGAAGTGGTATTAGAAGTGTAATCGCCAGATGTAAGCTGTTCCAAGTCTGCTGCCTTTTTGCAATTAACTGCTGGTGAATTTGTCAATGCCCATGGTGTTCAAGTGGTACTCCAACTTCCTTGGAATTGCGCCTGAGGTGCCAGTCACTATTGGTGCTATTAGTAGTAATGGTAAATAGACTTTTCCTCTGCAGAAGGGTTCAAACCAATCGGAAGTCACTTCATTTCATCTGACGTCCGATTCGATAAATTATTTTGAGTTTCAAGTGAACTGTTTCCTAATCGACTCTCCGAAAGAAAGCTTTACACAACTCTATTATGTATCAATCCATTACTCCATCTCCTTGTCTTACATTACTCAAGCTAACTAGCAGCCATAAAACAGCTACAAGACCACCTACTGTGAAAACAACAATTACAGAGCAAATTATATCATAAGAACAGGCAGATACGGTCATTAAATAAACATCAGATAACATTTTCCTCCTAGGGAGAAGAAGAAAAATCCTTTTCTAAACGGTCGGCCGTATTCAGCTTAAGTAGACTTGAGACGAATCCTCAGATCGGAAATTCTGAATTTCCATGCTGCAAAGCTCAGGATCCCAAAAGATCTTGACAAACTGGAACAATGGGCCCTATCCAACAAAATGAGTTTTAATCTGGAGAAAAGCAAAGTTTTACATTTAGGCAGGAAAAATCAAAGGTGTAAGTACTAAGTTCCTTCCTAGTAATATGTGTGTGTGTGTGTGTGTGTGTGTGTGTGTTTTAAGTGTTTGTTAAGTATTTAGAATACCTTGCTAGGCCCCAAACACGGGGCAAATATAAACCTCTACATGGAACACTTTGAAACCCTCGCTCTAGAAAAATCCAACCACAAACCCAAACTCTGGCTCAGATACGTAGATGACACCTTTGTAATCTGGCCACACGGCAAAGAAAAACTGGATGACTTCCTCACACACCTCAACAGCCTACACCCCAAAATACAATTCACCATGGAAACAAAAGCTAACAATCAACTTCCCTTCCTTGATGTCTTAGTCTACAAGAAATCCAACGGCTCCCTAGGACACACTATCTACCATAAAAAATCACACACAAACCGCTACCTGAACGCACTCTCACACCACCACCCAGCACAGATCAACTCCGTAGCCAAGACACTCATCTCCAGAACAAAACACCTAGCTAACGAACAACACCTAAAAACCAAACTACACACTCTCACTAATGTACTAACAGCCAACGGATTCCAAAGAAACATGATTACCAATGTAATCCGAAGAGAGACACCCACAAAAACCCAAGACAGAGAACAAGAAAATGGCAAAGCCCTCCTCCCATACTTAAAAGGGACCACAGACAGAATCAGCAAGATCCTCCAAAAACACAACATCAAAACAGCATTCTACACAGACAGAAAAATATCCACCATCCTAAGAAACCCCAAAGACATAGTTGGGTTAGAAAACCAAGGAGTATACGAAATCCCATGCACCACCTGCCCCACCACATACATCGGACAGACCAACAGTGCACGCATTGAAGAGCACAAAAACTCACTCAGAAGGAGAGTACAAACTTCATCCCTGTTCCAACACTTTAAAGCCACGGGACATGAAAATGATTTTAAAAAAACCAGAACTATCGCCAAAATTGAACATTTTAACAACAGAATAATCAGAGAAGCCATCAAGATAGAAAAACGCCCCCACAGCATGAACAAACGAGATGATACCTCTCGCCTACCAGCCATTTGGAAACCCGCCTTGATTGACAGACGAGTCCCAACCACCAAGAATGATACCAGACCCAAACTCATGATAACATCACATGACATCACCACCACACAACCATTCAAAAAGCAAATCCGAACCCACAACGATAATGACACACAATCACAAAACAGAAACCTAACTACAGCTGCAACATCAGCCACTTTAAACCCCTCCAAACCACACAATAAGCAAACTGACACCCACTATAAAAACATGGCACCACAACAAACACGGAGCCCAACAAAAGCAGCACAACTCACCAGTTCAGGTCTAAGGCTGGCAGCTGAGACCAGCCCATCCACTCAAAACACACCCCCACCCAATCAGAACACAGCTAAGCCCCCACCCAATCAGAGCACACCTCCACCCCATCAGAACACAGCTAAGCCTCCACCCACAGAACACACCCCCTCTGGCTCCGTGTTTGTGGTGGTGCCATGTTTTTACAGTGGGTGTCAGTTTGCTTATTGTGTGGTTTGGAGGGGTTTAAAGTGGCACACAACCTCAAAACAGAAACCTAACTACAGCTGCAACATCAGCCACTTTAAACCAATTGGCAACTGAGACCAGCCCATCCACTCAAAACACATCCCCACCCAATCAGAACACAGAACACAGCCCCCATTCAAAACACACTCCCACCCAATCAGAACACAGCTAACCCCCCACCCAATCAGAGCACACCTCCACCCACAGACCACAACCCCTCTGGCAGTTTAAAAAAGAAGAAAAAACAGCCACTACCACACACTTCTCCCAGAAGAACGAAGCTGAAGCCACCAGCCTGAGGATGACGGATGAGATTAGAATACCTTGCTAGGCTCCAAACACGGGACAAAGCACTAACAAAACGAGAAAGAGCCAGTGGCCTAGAGGTTAGAACAATTGCCTAATGTTCAATCGGCCCAGGTTCGAATCTCAGAAGGGTATGGCTGACTGATAAGAACAAATGAGTTTGAAATGGCCATATTAGTCTCCCTTTAATTCTTTGTTAGCAATCTAAAATTTACATATATATATATATATATATATATATATATATATATATATATATATATATATATATATATATATACATACTGTATATATATATATATATATATATTTGTTTTCTGAGGTTTTCGCGGGTGTTTGTATGTGGATCTTTGGTTATTCGGGTTTTTCCCCGCGTAGAACTAAAGGTGTAGGCGCAACGTTTCGACGGAATCCCATCCATCATCATCAGGCTGGTGGCTTTAGCTTCCTTCTTCTGGGAGAAGCATGTGGCTGTTTGTTCCTCTTTTTTAAACTTTAAGTTTAAAAAAGAGGAACAAACAGCCACATGCTTCTCCCAGAAGAAGGAAGCTAAAGCCACCAGCCTGATGATGACGGATGGGATTCCGTCGAAACGTTGCGCCTACACCTTTAGTTCTACGCGGGGAAAAACCCGAATAACCAAAGATCCATATATATATATATATATATATATATATATATATATATATATATATATATATATATATATATATATATATATATATATATACATACACACACACACACACTCATACACATACACATACACATACACATACATACATACATACATATACATTTCCAGCAGGCTTTGTTGAGTTCAAAAGCTTTATATGAAATCGTGAAAGATACCAACACACACACACACACACTAAAATGTACTAAAATGCACTAAGTCAGACATGAAAATACATGGGAACTTTCAACAGAATTATGCAAAGCATTTGTATGTCTTAATTTATTGTTTATGTACTAATAAACCCATTGGACCAGTGAAGGCATTCCTCTCGAGTTGTGTTGTTCAGTAAAGAAACATACCAAGCAATAAATAATGTGATCGTGATTACTACACACTTGCAAACTGGTTCAGGCTTCTACTGTCTCGTCATTTGTCCTTTTTGGTTTGCCTTTGGTTTTCCATTCAGTTGTTTATCTTTCATGACACAAAAATATACAGAGATATGCTCCAACATGGAAGGGAGGGAGGGAGGGAGGAAGAAAGATTCAGGAAAGGGGGAAGGAAGATTCATGAAGAGACGGATGGAGGAAGGAAGGAAGGAAGGAAGATAGATGGAGGGAAAGAGGAAGGAAGGAAGGAAGGAAGGAAGGAAGGAAGGAAGGAAGGAAGGAAGGAAGGAAGGAAGGAAGGAAGGAAGGAAGGAAGGAAGGAAGATTCAGGAAAGGGGGAAGGAAGATTCATGAACAGAGGG
This sequence comes from Vipera latastei, assembly GCA_024294585.1. Taxonomy (NCBI): domain Eukaryota; kingdom Metazoa; phylum Chordata; class Lepidosauria; order Squamata; family Viperidae; genus Vipera; species Vipera latastei. Next base: position 4,471,361 of record CM044355.1, read on the forward strand.
ATAGAGGAAGGAAGGAAGATAGATGGAGGGAGAGAGGAAGGAAGGAAGGAAAGGAAGGAAGGAAGGAAGGAAGGAAGGAAGGAAGGAAGAAAGGAAGGAAGGAAGGAAAGAAGGAAGGAGGGAAGGAAGAAAGATTCAGGAAAGGGGGAAGGAAAATTCATGAAGAGACAGATGGAGGAAGGAAGGAAGGAAGATAGATGGAGGGAAAGAGGAAGGAAGGAAGGAAGGAAGGAAGGAAGGAAGGAAGGAAGGAAGGAAGGAAGGAAGGAAGGAAGGAAGATTCAGGAAAGGGGGAAGGAAGATTCATGAAGAGAGGGATGGAGGAAGAAAGGAAGGAAGGAAGATAGATGGAGGGAGAGAGGAAGGAAGGAAGGAAGGAAAGAGGGAAGGAAGGAAGGAAGATTCAGGAAAGGGGGAAGGAAGATTGATGAAGAGACAGATGGAGGAAGGAAGGAAGGAAGATAGATGGAGGGAGAGAGGAAGGAAGGAAGGAAGGAAGGAAGGAAGGAAGGAAGGAAGGAAGGAAGGAAGGAAGGAAGAAAGAAAGAAAGATTCAGGAAAGGGGGAAGGAAGATTCATGAACAGAGGGATAGAGGAAGGAAGGAAGATAGATGGAGGGAGAGAGGAAGGAAGGAAGGAAAGGAAGGAAGGAAGGAAGGAAGGAAGGAAGGAAGGAAGGAAGGAAGGAAGAAAGGAAGGAAGGAAGGAAAGAAGGAAGGAGGGAAGGAAGAAAGATTCAGGAAAGGGGGAAGGAAAATTCATGAAGAGACAGATGGAGGAAGGAAGGAAGGAAGATAGATGGAGGGAAAGAGGAAGGAAGGAAGGAAGGAAGGAAGGAAGGAAGGAAGGAAGGAAGGAAGGAAGGAAGGAAGGAAGGAAGGAAGGAAGGAAAGAAGGAAGGAGGGAAGGAAGAAAGATTCAGGAAATGGGGAAGGAAAATTCATGAAGAGACAGATGGAGGAAGGAAGGAAGATAGATGGAGGGGAAGAGGAAGGAAGGAAGGAAGGAAGGAAGGAAGGAAGGAAGGAAGGAAGGAAGGAAGGAAGGAAGGAAGGAAGGAAGGAAGGAAGGAAGATTCAGGAAAGGGGGAAGGAAGATTCATGAAGAGAGGGATGGAGGAAGAAAGGAAGGAAGGAAGATAGATGGAGGGAGAGAGGAAGGAAGGAAAGAGGGAAGGAAGGAAGGAAGATTCAGGAAAGGGGGAAGGAAGATTCATGAAGAGAGGGATGGAGGAAGAAAGGAAGGAAGGAAGATAGATGGAGGGAGAGAGGGAGGGAGGGAAGAAGGAAGATTCAGGAAAGGAGGAAGGAAGATTCAGGAAAGAAGGAAGATTCAGGAAGAGAGGAATGGAATAAAGAAAGGAAGGGAGGGAGGGAGGGAGAGAGGGAGGGAGGAAGGAAGATTCACGAAGAGAGAAATGGGGAAGGAAGAAAGGAAGGAAGATAGATAGATTCAGGGAAAGAGGGAGAAAGGAAGAAGAGGGGAGGAGAGAGGAGGAGAGAGGGAGGAAGGAGGGAAGAAGGAAAGAAGGAGGGAGAAGGGAGAGAGGAAAAGAAGGAAGGGAGGAAAGGTAGGAAGAAAGGAACTTTCAAAATAACATACTGCACAATTACCCAGAGCAAATAGCATTAATGGTGGCTAACCCATTTCAGAATATTCAACGTCTCTGATTATAAGTAGGAAACAATACCTATCGAGACAGGATTAAATCTCCACAACAATCTTATCTCTTCCTTTCCAGTAAGCATTCTGAATTCTCAATGCAAGCTTCCTTTTCAACTGGAAGGAACGTATTTGTGAAATCCTGATAAAGAGACTTGGTCCTGTAGGTCTTCAATCTTTTTTGGGGGGTGGGGGTGGGGGTTTGCATTCCCTCCCTTTTCAATATCACTTTTACTCCAGCTCCTCCAAGGTTAGGGGTTAATTAGTAACTTTCCTTTGAGGCTCTTATCCTGTCCCTCCTGGCTCAGATATGGAATTGCTTGTCAACACGGATCATTCATGCCTGAAGTGCTTAAGGGGAGGGAAAAGAAAAAAAAAGTACTGGGGCACAAAAGATGCCGACTGTCAGAATATCGCCATTAATCTCAGACCTCAAGCTTTTGAATATGCAGCGGACTTTATGCCTTGTCAGTACAGGACCTCCTCAAGTTATGACCACAATGGAGCCCACAATTTAGAATAGAATAGAATAGAATAGAATAGAATAGAATAGAATAGAATAGAATAGAATAGAATAGAATAGAATAGAATAGAATATGTAGCATGGAGTGGAATAGAATAGAATAGAATAGAATAGAATAGAATAGAATAGAATAGAATAGAATAGAATAGAATAGAGTAGAGTAGAGTAGAGTAGAGTAGAGTAGAGTAGAGTAGAGTAGAACAGAACAGAACAGAACAGAACAGAACAGAACAGAACAGAACAGAATAGAATAGAATAGAATAGAATAGAATAGAATAGAATATGTAGCATGGAGTGGAATAGAATAGAATAGAATAGAATAGAGTAGAGTAGAGTAGAGTAGAGTAGAGTAGAATAGAATAGAACAGAACAGAACAGAACAGAACAGAATAGAATATGTAGCATGGAATGGAATAGAATAGAATAGAATAGAATAGAATAGAATAGAATAGAATAGAATAGAATAGAATAGAATAGAATAGAATAGAATAGAATAGAATAGAATAGAATCAGAACAGAACAGAACAGAATAGAATATGTAGCATGGAATGGAATAGAATAGAATAGAGTAGAGTAGAGTAGAGTAGAGTAGAGTAGAGTAGAGTAGAATAGAATAGAATAGAATAGAATAGAATAGAATAGAATAGAATAGAATAGAATAGAATAGAATCAGAACAGAACAGAACAGAACAGAATAGAATATGTAGCATGGAATGGAATAGAATAGAATAGAATAGAATAGAGTAGAGTAGAGTAGAGTAGAGTAGAGTAGAGTAGAGTAGAGTAGAATAGAATAGAATAGAATAGAATAGAATAGAATAGAATAGAATAGAATAGAATAGAATAGAATATGTAGCATGGAGTGGAATAGAATAGAATAGAATAGAATAGAATAGAATAGAATAGAATAGAATAGAATAGAATAGAATAGAATAGAATAGAATAGAATAGAATAGAATAGAATAGAATAGAGTAGAGTAGAGTAGAGTAGAGTAGAGTAGAGTAGAGTAGAGTAGAGTAGAACAGAACAGAACAGAACAGAACAGAACAGAACAGAATAGAATAGAATAGAATAGAATAGAATAGAATAGAACAGAATAGAACAGAATAGAATATGTAGCATGGAATGGAATAGAATAGAATAGAATAGAATAGAATAGAATAGAATAGAATAGAATAGAATAGAATAGAATAGAATAGAATAGAATAGAATAGAATAGAATAGAATAGAATAGAATAGAATAGAATCAGAACAGAACAGAACAGAACAGAACAGAATAGAATATGTAGCATGGAATGGAATAGAATAGAATAGAGTAGAGTAGAGTAGAGTAGAGTAGAGTAGAGTAGAGTAGAATAGAATAGAATAGAATAGAATAGAATAGAATAGAATAGAATAGAATAGAATAGAATAGAATAGAATCAGAACAGAACAGAACAGAACAGAATAGAATATGTAGCATGGAATGGAATAGAATAGAATAGAATAGAATAGAGTAGAGTAGAGTAGAGTAGAGTAGAGTAGAGTAGAGTAGAATAGAATAGAATAGAATAGAATAGAATAGAATAGAATAGAATAGAATAGAATATGTAGCATGGAGTGGAATAGAATAGAATAGAATAGAATAGAATAGAATAGAATAGAATAGAATAGAATAGAATAGAATAGAGTAGAGTAGAGTAGAGTAGAGTAGAGTAGAGTAGAGTAGAATAGAATAGAACAGAACAGAACAGAAACAGAACAGAACAGAACAGAATAGAATAGAATAGAATAGAATAGAATAGAATAGAACAGAATAGAACAGAATAGAATATGTAGCATGGAATGGAATAGAATAGAATAGAATAGAATAGAATAGAATAGAATAGAATAGAATAGAATAGAATAGAATAGAATAGAATAGAATAGAATAGAATAGAATAGAATAGAATCAGAACAGAACAGAACAGAACAGAACAGAATAGAATATGTAGCATGGAATGGAATAGAATAGAATAGAATAGAATAGAGTAGAGTAGAGTAGAGTAGAGTAGAGTACAGTAGAGTAGAGTAGAATAGAATAGAATAGAATAGAATAGAATAGAATAGAATAGAATAGAATAGAATAGAATAGAATAGAATATGTAGCATGGAGTGGAATAGAATAGAATAGAATAGAATAGAATAGAATAGAATAGAATAGAATAGAATAGAATAGAATAGAATAGAATAGAATAGAATAGAATAGAATAGAATAGAATAGAATAGAGTAGAGTAGAGTAGAGTAGAGTAGAGTAGAGTAGAGTAGAGTAGAATAGAATAGAACAGAACAGAACAGAACAGAACAGAACAGAACAGAACAGAATAGAATAGAATAGAATAGAATAGAATAGAATAGAATAGAATAGAACAGAATAGAACAGAATAGAATATGTAGCATGGAATGGAATAGAATAGAATAGAATAGAATAGAATAGAATAGAATAGAATAGAATAGAATAGAATAGAATAGAATAGAATAGAATAGAATAGAATAGAATAGAATAGAAACAGAACAGAACAGAATAGAATATGTAGCATGGAATGGAATAGAATAGAATAGAATAGAATAGAATAGAATAGAATAGAATAGAATAGAATAGAGTAGAGTAGAGTAGAGTAGAGTAGAGTAGAGTAGAGTAGAGTAGAGTAGAGTAGTAGAATAGAATAGAATAGAATAGAATAGAATAGAAAAGAATAGAATAGAATAGAATAGAATAGAATAGAATAGAATAGAATAGAATAGAATAGAATAGAATAGAATAGAATAGAATATGTAGCATGGAGTGGAATAGAATAGAATAGAATAGAATAGAATAGAATAGAATAGAATAGAATAGAATAGAATAGAATAGAATAGAATAGAATAGAATAGAGTAGAGTAGAGTAGAGTAGAGTAGAGTAGAGTAGAGTAGAGTAGAGTAGAACAGAACAGAACAGAACAGAACAGAACAGAACAGAACAGAATAGAATAGAATAGAATATGTAGCATGGAGTGGAATAGAATAGAATAGAATAGAATAGAATAGAATAGAATAGAATAGAATAGAGTAGAGTAGAGTAGAGTAGAGTAGAGTAGAGTAGAGTAGAGTAGAGTAGAGTAGAATAGAATAGAATAGAATAGAATAGAATAGAATAGAACAGAACAGAACAGAACAGAACAGAACAGAACAGAATAGAATATGTAGCATGGAATGGAATAGAATAGAATAGAATAGAATAGAATAGAATAGAATAGAATAGAATAGAATAGAATAGAATAGAATAGAATAGAATAGAATAGAATAGAATAGAATAGAATAGAATAGAATAGAATAGAACAGAACAGAACAGAATAGAATATGTAGCATGGAATAGAATAGAATAGAATAAAGTAGAGTACAGTAGAGTAGAGTAGAGTAGAGTAGAGTAGAGTAGAGAGTAGAGTAGAATAGAATAGAATAGAATAGAATAGAATAGAATAGAATAGAATAGAATAGAATAGAATAGAATAGAATAGAATAGAATAGAATAGAATAGAGCTAGAAGGGACCTTGGAGGTCTTCTAGCTCAACCGCCTGCTCAACCAGGTGACCCTATACCATTTCAGACAAGTGCCTGTCCAGTTTCTACTGAAAGACCTCCAGTGATGGAGCATCACAACTTCTGGAGGCAACTTCTGTTCCAGTGGTTAATTGTCCTCACTGTCAGGAAGTTTCTCCTTAATTCCAGGTTGCTTCTCTCTCTGGTCATTTTCCAACCATAGTTTGACCCCCTCCTCTGCCTTTTAGAAGCCCCTCAAATACTGAAATAGCTGCTATCATGTCTCTCCTGTTTCTTCTTTTCTTTAGACTAGCCAAACCCAAGTCCCGCAGCTGTTCTTCAATTTTTTTTTGTTTTGTTTCCCAGACTTTGATCATTTCAATTGCTCCTGCTGGACCTTGGGGGGGGGGGGGGGGTGCGCTACAAGATCTCCAAGGTCCCTCCCCACCCTGTTATTCTCTTTCATGTTCTATGTCACTTATTCAACTACTGATCAAAGTTCATCTGAGCTTCTGAAGCTGAAATCAAACAGATGTTGCCACCCATTGAGACACTTTGCTTTCCTTAGTGGTGGCTATTTATTAGCATCAATGAGACAAATCACTCTTAAGCCATAAACATCTGGAAACAGTAATTTGGGGAAGATACCCATTTGATTGATTTGTTATGTGCCATCGAGTCATATAAAATCTGATCACAATTTATTAAGATATATGATGACGACTGCAAGGACAGTTTTGCCCCACGTTTGGAAAAGACATTTTTCCATTAATATCAAACTGAGAAAGCAAACTTGGAAAATTAACAATATAAATTCAGAACAGAAGTTTGACTAAATTTAACAAGATTGCCTTCCTTATGTATTGCACGTCACACAGTAAGACAAACTCAAATACTTAGATAATGTCTTTAAGGAGGAAATATTTGATGTACAGTTAGTAACCAGAAGGAAATTTAATGTTTATAAATAATTTGATGTAATCTCCAGCTGGGTACAGTAGGAGGGAATCTAAAAGTTAACATTTTACTTATTTTTAATATTTTTATATGATCATGCAAAATTATTTTAGGTAATGATAAATAGAGATATCAATGTAAATATTAATATTTAAAGTTTTGTAGTGATTGACAACTTCAACTTGAGGTGATTTAAGGAGCGTGGCTTCATATACAATTAATTATTGAAGTAAGGAATTATGTGCCTCCCACACATTTCTTTTTCTTTTTTCTATTCTTTTTCAGGTAGTCAGGCCTTTTATTCTTTAAATGTTTGAAAATAAATACATGTTTATTTTTTCCTCTTTTAAAAATAGGTTTCAAGTCTTGGCCACCATATAGAGATATTCTTCAAGATGAAGAGCATCTACCATATAATCATTAGAAAAACAAATGAAATAGCTCCTATATTTAAGATCATGTTTGGGATTATTTATGAATAGTTCTTCCTGACCAAGAACTTTGAATCTCCTCAGCATCTGAAGTGGAGGAGGAGGAGGAGGAGGAGGAGGAGGAGGAGGAGGAGGAGGAGGAGGAGGAGGAGGAAGAAGAAGAAGAAGAAGAAGAAGAAGAAGAAGAAGAAGAAGAAGAAGAAGAAGAAGAAGAAGAAGAAGAAGAAGAAGAAGAAGAAATGGATGGAAACTCACCGAGGAGAGAAGCAACCTAGAACTAAGGAGAAACCTCCTGACAGAACAATTAACCAGTGGAACAGTTTGCCTCCAGAAGCTGTGAATGCTCCAACACTGGATGTTTTTAAGAAGAGACTGGACAGCTATTTGTCCAAAATGGTAGAGGGTTTCCTGCGCAGGGGTTGGACTAGATGACCTCCAAGGTCCCTTCCAACTTTATGATGATGATGATAATGATGATGAAGAAGAAGAAGAAGAAGAAGAAGAAGAAGAAGAAGAAGAAGAAGAAGAAGAAGAAGAAGAAGAAGAAGAAGAAGAAGAAGAAGAAGAAGAAGAAGAAGAAGAAGAAGCAGCAACGGAGGGAAACTCACCAAGGAGAGAAGCAACCTAGAACTAAGGAGAAACTTCCTGACAGTTAGAACAATTAACCATTGGAACAACCTGCCTCCAGAAGCTGGGAATGCTCCAACACTGGACGTTTTTAAGAAGAGACTGTCCAAAATGGTATAGGGTTACCTGTGCAGGGGTTGGACTAGATGACCTCCAAGGTCCCTTCCAACTTTATGATGATGATGAAGAAGAAGAAGAAGAAGAAGAAGAAGAAGAAGAAGAAGAAGAAGAAGAAGAAGAAGAAGAAGAAGAAGAAGAAGAAGAAGAAGAAGAAGAAGAAGAAGAAGAAGAAGAAGAAGAAGAAGAAGAAACAGTAATTGGTAATTACTTCAGAATTACCTCTCTGCACAACTGAAAGATGGTGGCTTATGGCTGCAGAGATGATATTTGTTCGCTTGATTTCTGTGCCACTCATCTCACCTAGAGACAACATTTGTAGGAATGTACATGTATTCATTCATTGCATTTGATTTCTCTCTCTCCACTGGGAATTCAAGTTGGCACTGATGGAGATTACTCCTTACTCTGTTCTCATGGCAACTGCCCTGTGATGTAAATATGGCTTGCAGAATGACTGGTCCAACATCACCCAGAGAACCTCAGTTAAGATGGGCTGCAACCAGGGTCATCCTGGTCCCGATCTAACTAGCACTTTACCCTCTACACCATATTGGCTGCTAGCATTAACTGGACGAAGGAGAACTGTTTACTCTGTTTGACGATCAATAAAAAGACGGTCCTTCTTTTCATTTTTCATTGTGTTATTTGATATTTTGTACTAAGGCTTGGAGACTTTTTGCCTGTTCAGCTATCAGGGTAGTGTCTCCAGCAAAGGGCAAATTAATAACAGAATAATAACAGAGTTGGAAGGGACCTTGGAGGTCTTCTAATACAGCCCGCTGCCTCTCCTCTTTGGGGTATAGAAATGTAGATGAATCTCATCTGTTGGCCATCGTGCCAGTCTCTAGATTTGTTGGCATTTCTTGGTTCGAACCTGGATGGAATTTCCTTCTAAGGTTTGCCTTATTTCAGTGAGTATTCCAAATGTTCCTGTAGCCTTCCATCTTGGTTATGACTGGAGTGCTGATCTAACGTCATCTTTTAGTACTAGAGGTCCATGTAAGTAAGAATATCTTCTAAGGCATCTTGAATATTGACATCTCTAATGTGTAGTGCTTCAGTATCCTCCTTCCATCTTCTTTTGAAGAAGACGGGGGTCAACCTTTTCTCCAAAGCACCTGAAGGCAGGGCAAGAAGCCATGGAAGGAAACCAATCAAGGAGAGAAGCAACCTTGAATTAAGGAGAAATTTACTGACAGTGAGAACAATTAATCGTTGGAACAACTTGCCTCCAGAAGCTGTGGGTGCTCCAACACTGGAGGTTTTTAAGAAGAGACTGGACAGATATTTGCCTGAAATGCTATAGGGTTTCCTCCCTGAGCAGGGGGTTGGACTAGAAGACCTTAAAGGTCCCTTCCAATTCTGTTATTCTGAGGGTTGGGGGCCTGTCTCACCACTGGGGGGGGGGAGAACTCCATAGGGCAGGGACAACAGCAAAGAAGACTCTCTTCCTTCCATATTATCTTCATATGACATAAGCATATGAAAAACAATTGGCAGGAATTGGGTATGGCTCGTTTAATGAAAAAAAGGACTGGGTGGGGTCACACGACAGCAGTGTTCCAGTATCTCAGGGGTTGCCACAAAGAAGAGGGAGTCAAGCCATTCTCCAAAGGACCTGAAGGCAGGAGAAGAAGCAACAGATGGAAACTCATCAAGGAGAGAAGCAATCTGGAACTAAGGAGGAATTTCCTGACAGTGAGAACAATTAATCAGTGGAACAACTTGCCTCCAGAAGTGGTTGGTGCTCCAACACTGGAGGTTTTTAAGAAGAGAATGGAAAACCATTTGACTGAAATGGCATAGGGTTTCCTGCCTGAGCAGGGGGTTGGACTAGAAGACCTCCAAGGTCCCTTCCAACTCTGTTATTCTGTTGTTCTGTTCTTCTGTTAGTGATCATCTATCCATTGATGTCGTTTGGCATGTTAATTCAAGGTTGGAACCACCACCGTCTGAGTTCAGAGATCTTTTGAAAGACTTTTTGTTATAAGCAGCTTTTCAAGAAGCGTGAAACGCTTGAATGTGAATTTCTGCTCCTCCCAAACATGCGTCTTTACTAAAATGCACAGCATAAATCCTCCTGTCATTCCAACATTAATAATGATAATTAATCTTGCCTGAGTCCCATTTTTGCTGAAGCAGAAAATATATCATTTATTGCAGAGGTTTATGAGAAAATGGCTCCATAATTAGCATGGGTGCCTTCTATATACTTGCTCCCGCCTCACTTTAAAAATCATACAGCCCAATTCAGTCCCTGTGCCTGGAATAACATTTGAAAACAAATAAAGCTCTCGTTTCATTTTCAGTAGAGCTGGAAACACAGATGGCTGCTCCCTTCTTATTTTTCAACTGAATGAGATGAAATTCTAGGCATTCTAGACCATTATTGTAGCAAATGTAATAGAAATAGCGTAAGGTCGGAAAGCTGTGCAGTCTGCAATCTAATTTTGTAAAAATTATCATTACATCAAAGAGTGTGTAATATCTTTGTAAAAAAAAAAACAGCCCCTATTGTGATGTTCATCCATCTGAGTTGATGTCCTCAGGTTACAGACCCATTTGCATCACTCAGGTGACCCTGAGGAGACAGGTAAACCTTCAAATATCTTCAACGGGTCTCTAAAAGAATGCAAAAGACCAGCTGCCTGCAAGGAGTATAATCTTCAAGATCATCATCAATGACTTTGATATGCAGGTTCTGAGGTTTTGCTTGTTGAAAAATACAGGAAACCAGAAGTTTTTATTCAGCTGAACAAAGACGGGCTCCTCTAAAAGAGAGCAGCAGTGAAAGACAAGAAATCCTTGTATTTATTCATTCTGGTTACATAAGCAGGCCATCCAGCAAAGCTGACACGCATATGATAAAGATTTCACCCAGTAAGTCTGGCATACTGTAGATAAGAGAAGAAGTAACAAACATGTTCCCTTTTGGGTGTTTCCCTATAGATATTGTATGTTCTCGGGTGGGTTAGGACATTGAGTATTTTCCTTGCTGGCCTTTCATGACCCAGCATCCAGGACTTTGCAAGAGCCCAGAGACAGTAGGGCCATCTGCACATTCACAATTGATATTTCCTATAGGTAAAGGTAAAGGTTCCCCTGCACATGCGTGCTAGTCCTTTCCGATTCTAGGGGCCGGTGCTCATCTCTGTTTCAAAGCTGAAGAGCCAGAGTTTGTCTGAGGACATCTCCGTGGTCATGTGGCCGACATGACTGGATGCCAAAGGCGCACGGAACGCTGTTACCTTCCCACCGTAGTGGTCCCTATTTTTCTACTTGCATTTTTTACGTGCTTTCAAACTGCTAGGTGGGCAGAAGCTGGGACGAGTAACAGGCGCTCACTCTGCTACGCGGCACTCGGGATTCGACCCGCCAAACTGCCGACCTTCTGATCGACAAGCTCAGTGTCCTAACCCACTGAGCCACCGCATCCCTGATATTTCCTATACTGTCCCCTAATTCCAGGTTAACAACTTGGATAAGGGAATTGAAGGGGAGCTCATCAAATCTGCATATGACACCAAACTGGCAGGAACAGCCAACACCCCAGAGGACAAACTCAGGATCCAAAAAGATCTCGACAAACTTGAACAATGGGCTCTATCCAACAAAACGAGTTTCAACGTGGAGAAAAGCAAAGTCTTACACTTAGGCAGGAAAAACCAAAGGCACGAATACAGAATAAGGTGAGACCTGGCTCAAAAACAACAACTGTGAAAGGGACCTTGGAGTCCTAGTGGAAGATTGCTTCACTATGAGCCAGCAATGCACAGCAGCAGCCAAAAAAAGCTAATTCAATCCTTGGTTGTATAAACAGAGGCATAGAATCAAGATCACTTGAAGTACTAGTACTGCTTTACAAAGCCCTAGTAAGACCACACTTGGAATACTGCAACCAATTTTGGTCACCCTACCACAAAAAAGATGTTGAGTGCTTGGAAAAAAACTAAGATGATCCAAGGCCTGAAGACTAAAACATATGAAGAACAGTTGTGGGACTTGGGTTTGGCTAAAGAAAAGAAACAGGGGTGACATGATAGCAGTAGTCCACTATTTGCGGGGCTGCCACAAGGCAGAAGGGGCCAGGTTGTTTACCAGAGAACCAGATAGAAGGATGAGAAACAATGGTTGGAAACTGATCAAGGAGAGAAGCAACCTGGAACTAAGGAGAAACTTACTGGCAGTGAGGACAATCAACCAGTGGAAGAGCTTGCCACCAGAGATTAGACAATCACCTGTCTGAGATAGTGTAGGTTCTCCCACTTAAGTGGGGGCCTGGACTAGAAGACCTCCAAGGTTCTTTCCAGCTCCTATTCTATTCTATTCTATTCTATTCTGTTCTGTTCTGTTCTGTTCTGTTCTGTTCCGTTCCGTTCCGTTCCGTTCCGTTCCGTTCCGTTCCATTCCATTCCATTCCATTCCATTCCATTCCATTCCATTCTATTCTATTCTATTCTATTCTATTCTATTCTATTCTATTCTATTCTATTCTATTCTATTCTATTCTATTCTATTCTATTCTGTTCCTAATTCCTAATTTCCTATTCTATTCTATTCTATTCTATTCTATTCTATTCTATTCTATTCTATTCTATTCTATTCTATTCTATTCTATTCTATTCTATTCTATTCTTACATTCTACTTTACTCTCACCACTCCACTCCACCCCATTCCATATATTCTATTCTATTCTATTCTATTCTATTCTATTCTATTCTATTCTATTCTATTCTATTCTATTCTATTCTATTCTATTCTATTCTATTCTATTCTATTCTATTCTAAGGTCCCTTCCAGCTCTATTCTATTCTAAATCTTTCCATTTCCCATCAAACAGTCAGAACTGAGGAAGCTTCTTGGATGAGAAGTGAAATGTCTTCCAAGAAAAAAACAAAGAAAGTCCAGTTGCCTCCTGGAAAAATCATCTTTGGGATGATATAGGAAACCTACATGCAGAACAGGACTGCAACATTCCCTTTCCCACTTCCATCAGAGGTTGCCAAACCGACAACTGAATGAAGTTGTTGTATAGGCCAGGGCTTTTCAACCCTGCCACCCATTGTACCACTTTTAGGATATGGCAACATCCGAGTTCCACCAGTTGCCTAGCAAGATGTCAACAACTTTATGACCAAAAAAAGAGGAAAAAAGTGATGAAGTAAAGGTAGTTCTCAACTTACAACAATTAGCTTAGTGACTGTTCAAAGTTACAACGGCACTGAAAAAAGTGCCCCTCAAGCCACAGCCGAGCAAGACACCTGCCTGCCCGCCCAGTGGCGCTCTTTCTCCTGTCCGAGGTTTTCATTGTTGTGAGCATTTCGGTTGAGGATTGGCAGCAGGAGTAGGATGGGGGGGTGTTTGGTTTTTATTCCCCCCATCTTCCAGGTGGTTGCAGCAGGTTTGGGTCACTTCACATGACCCTGGGACACTGTGACCGTTATAAATATGAATCAGTTGCCAAGCCTCTGAATGTAAATCACAAGGTCCTGGAGATGCTGCAACATTCCAGCTGATCGGCGCTTCTTCTGGGCTAAGCAGAACCGCCAGGATCAGCACCGAGCTCCAGCTGGATCCTGGTGCTGATCCTGGCGCTTCCGCTGAGCCCGGACAGCCCTGCAGCTCCAGCCGTCTCTCCCTCAGGCTTGTGTGGTGCTGCCACCGGTTCAGCTCATTCCCCTCCCCTGCTACCACTTTTCTAGGATGGTCATGTACCACCTGCCAGGTGCCAATGTAGCACAGGTGGTACCTGCACCACTGGTTGAAAAACCCTGGTATAGGCAGCAAGGCTGATAGCTTTTTGCAGCTATCACTTCAAACCAACAGAAACGAGAGTATAACTGAAGAGTTTAATTTTGTAACATGCCCTTCTCCCTATCCTCAACTTCCTACAAACTGGGAATGTTCTTTAACTGGTATCTAAAAGATGAAAATGTGTCTGGAAAATGCCATATGGGATCATTTTGCACAGATACATTTCTTTGATTGATTGATATATGCCATTGTTTAATAGATGTGGTGTGAAGAGCCACAAAATGTGTAGGGAATGGTGAGACCTCAAGAAGAAGATGACTGAGGCTCCAAGACTGCAAGATGGGACATTTCACTAGGACCATTGCTTCACCCCCACCATCTCTCTTAGATGTTTCCAAGATAGGTGCATAATCGTCACTCTTTGATATATAATTCTATAGCTTTGTTGGAAGATAGTATACATGAATCCAGTCGTAAGAGTTATTTTGCTAGAGAAGGGCAGGGTGATTTTCCAAAGTTTTCCTAATTCGGAATTACAGGATAATGGAAGGGACTTTGAAAGTCTTCTAATCTGCTCAGGCAGGAGACCCTATATCATTCAGGACAAATGGCTGTTCAATCTCTTCTTAAAAACGTTCAGTGATAGAACACCCACAGCCTCTGGTGGCAAGTGGCTCCTCTGATTAATTTCCAGAATGACAAAGTTGGAAGGGACCTTGCAGGTCTTCTAGTCCAGCCTCCTGCTCAAGCAGGAGACCCTCTACCATTTCAGACAAATGGCTGTCCAGTCTCTTCTTATAAACCTCCAGCGATGAAGCACCCACAGCTTCTGGAGTCAAGCCGTTCCACTAGTTAATTGTTCCCCCATTATCAGGAAATTTCTCCTTAGTTCCAATGTTGCTTCTCTCCTTGATTAGTTTCCATCTGTTGCTTCTTGTCCTGCCTTCAGGTGTTTTGGAGAATAGCTTGACTCCCTCTTCTTTGGGGCAGCCCCTCAAATACTGAAAGACTGCTATCATGTCCCCCTTAGTCCTTGTTTTTATTAGACTAGGCATGCATGCTAAACATTCCGGTAATCATATGTTTTAGCCTGCAGTTGTATGTTTTATGACTCCTTCCTATTTATAGGAGCCCCTCAAATACTGGATCACTGCTATCAGGTGTCCCCTACAGTAGTCCTTCTTCTTCGTATCTTTTACCCTCTATCCCCCTAATCATTCTTGTTGCTCTTCTCTACACTCTTTCCAGAGTTTCAATGGTGTGTGTGTGTGTGTGTGTGTTTGTGTTGTGGTGACCAGAACTGAATGCAGTATCCCAAGTGTGATCTTACTAAGGTTTTGTAAAGCAGTAGAAGAACTTAGTGTGATCTTGATTCTATCCCTCTATTAATGCAGCCTAGGATTGCATTAGCTTTTTTGGCTGCTGCCACACACTTTTGGCTCATATGTTTTCAATGGTAGAATAGAATAGAATAGAATAGAATAGAATAGAATAGAATAGAATAGAATAGAATAGAAGAGAAGAGAAGAGAAGAGAAGAGAAGAGAAGAGAAGAGAAGAGAAGAGAAGAGAAGAGAAGAGAAGAGAAGAGAAGAGAAGAGAAGAGAAGAGACGGCTTCTGGATGGCAAGGCGACGCCGGAGGCAGCCATTTCTTGGCTGTCAGCCTCGCGGCTCCGTAGAGCCACCGAAAACAGCGCCGATCAGCTGTTCGGCGGCTCGGAAGCCCCCACCTCGGGAGAAGAGGAGGGGGGTGAGCGTCCAGGTAGGGGTAGAGCTCTCCGGGGCCGCCAGAACTTAGAATTTTGGCGGTGGAAGGATTGAGCCCCCCCGAAGCCTGGGCATGCTCTGGACTGCAAGGCGCCTCTGCTCCGGGCTTTTTGGAGCAGAACAGGGCGTTCGCAACCATCCCTGCTAGCAAGGAAGAGCTTTTGAGAACGAGGACGCAGGCAGAGCGATGCAGGAGATTTTGGTGAAGAGGATGTTTTGATCTTTAACTCAATGGACTTTGCTGAATCTGCATGTGAAAGTGCGTAGTTAACAATAGAGGGTGAAAATGGCGGCTATATCTTCTAAAGTTCCTGCCCTGAGGCAGCAGTCTTCGGTGAAAACTTCATTGTCCTCTGCATCTGAATCTGTATCAGCTTTTACAGTTAAAGATTTGCAGAGTTTGCTGCGAGAGACTATGGAAAAGCAAATGCAACAATTTGTTGAGATAATGGAGAAAAAGTTGGAGGAGAAGTTTACAGAGAAATTAGCAGAAATGAGAGCAGACATCACGTCTGCAATGTTAAGCATGGCTAAAAGCATTGAGATTTTGGATGAAAGAGTGGAAGATCTTGTTCAAAATGATATTAGAATGGAAGCCAAAATGACCGAAACTGAAAATGTGATAGAGAAAATGGATTATGATTTGATTTCGACACAGTATTATCAGATGGAGTTTGCTTTAAGAATCAGAGGCCTAAAAGAAAATCCTAAGGAAAATTTGGAGAAAATGGTTTCTGAGGCTTTGGAAGGGGTGTTGGAGCGACCAGCAGATGAAATAATGGAAGATATAGATAAAATCTTCCGTGTTAATTCGTGCATTGCAAGACAAAGGAAACTACCCAGAGATGTGGTGGTTTATTTTACAAAGAGAAAGATTAGAAATGAAGTTATCCAGGCCTCCTATAATATTGATTTTGTAATTGCTGAGCAAAAAGTTCTGATCTTAAAAGAGATCCCTGCAAGAATTTTAAGAAAAAGGAAGGAATTTGCTTTTTTGACACAAGAAATGAGAAGACGTAATATCAAGTTTAGATGGCAAATACCAGTGGGTATGGTGGTGACCTATGAAGGTACAAGGTACTGTTTTACCACGGAGATTCAGGCACGTGATTTCTACAGTAATGTTTTAAAAGCAGTCCCCATACCATCTTTGGAATCTACAAAGAAAAAAGGTGAGAGAGAGTCTCAACGTTCCAGAGAGAACCCGCAAGTTGCTGAAGGGTTAACGCAGACAGATGTGAAAGATACAGGAGTGGGTCAAATTTCATTATCACTGGAGAAGGCCAGAAACTGGAAGAGGTGTGCTACTTCTGGACGAATGAATCAAGCCTGAAGATTTAGTCACATAACTGTAAGAGATAATAATGTAATAAGGATTATGGGAATTGGAATTGATAGGACTAAATATTTGGGGATATATTTTTTACCCTTATAAAATAATTATGTAATATTTTGTGTTGCTTTAGTTTTAAGATGATTATGAAAAGTTAATTGGGAAGATTTGTAGTAGTATTTATTGATATTCTGTAGGTTATGATTTGTTATTTGGATGAAAAATTTTAAGCTTTTAGCTGGATAGAAGAATAGTTTTATAAAATTGATATAAATTGTTTTCTTTGTGATTGAAGCTAACTTGTAATATTTTTATGGGTAATATTGGAATAGGTAATAGAATATAAGAATATAAGAATGATGTGATTATATAAAAAAATTTTAAGTTTGGAAAGTAATCTATGGTATTTTAAGTTGTATAACACATTAGGATAATGTGAATTTAAAGCTTAGTTGGAATGAGGAATAGTATTAGATAATTGATATAAATTGGTTTATTTGGGATTGTTTTTATTGGGTATCAGATTGGAAGGTATTATTTTGTATTTGAATAATCATTGATATGATATATATATGTATGTTTGGAATTTACCTATATGAGTTAAAGTTTGTTTGTTTGAATAGTTTAGGATTGTTTGCGTAAGTTAGATCATGATTGCTTGTATTTTTATACCCTGTGTTTTGGTATTAGATTGGAAAGTATTATTTTGTATTTGTATAATTATTGATATGATATATAGATAGATAGATAGATAGATAGATAGATAGATAGATAGATAGATAGATAGATAGATAGATAGTTCGGTAGTTTAAATAGTTTAGGATTGTTTGCGTAAGTTAGATTATGATTGTTTGTATTTTTATACCCTGTATATTTTGCTCTGGGAAGCCGGGGGGGGGGGGGGAAGGGGAAAGGGAGGGAGGGGTTGGGGAGGGTTGGGGAGGGGGAAGAGGGTGGGAGGGGAGGGGGTTGGGAGGTTTTTTTTTCTTTTTTTGGTTTTTTAAAGATAAAATGTATTGTAAAACTTTTTAATAAAAAAAAGAGAAGAGAAGAGAAGAGAAGAGAAGAGAAGAGAAGAGAAGAGAAGAGAAGAGAAGAGAAGAGAAGAGAAGAGAAGAGAAGAGAAGAGAGAATATATGGAATGGAATGGAACGGAACGGAACGGAACGGAACGGAACAGAACAGAACAGAACAGAATAGAATAGAATAGAATAGAATAGAATAGAAAATATGGAATGGAATAGAATAGAATAGAATAGAATAGAATAGAATAGAATAGAATAGAATAGAATAGAATAGAATAGAATAGAATAGAATAGAATAGAATAGAATAGAATAGAATAATAACCTTATTGTCACTTTGAATGTACACTAATTGGCATGTATTAAAATGAAATTTCATTGCAAACAGCTCGGAAAGATGTCACCAACTCTGATATACACTACATAAATATCACAAAAATAAATACAAAATTATGCATATACCCGAAAATATTCAATGACAGAGAGTCAACACAGTCTAGTTCGGGTTATGTATACATGTGCATGGTGAGAAAAACGAACCTTGCGAGTTTGCCAGATGGATGGCCTAGGGAACAAAGCTATTACAGAATCTGGTAGTCCTGCTATAAATACTTCGAAACCTCCTCCCAGAGGGGAGCAACAGGGACAGACCATGAAGTGGGTGTGTGGGGTCTCTAACAATGCTTTGAGCTCTAAGCACATACGAGCGCTTACAAGCAGCATCCTGAACACCAGGGATCAAGCTTCCTATGATCTTCTCGGCTGTCCTTACCATCTTGATGGTGTCATCCGGATGACCTTTTGTCTACAACTAAGCCATATGAAAATCAACCTAGGAAGCAGATTGAGGAAGAATTTACTTTAGATACATTCGGAGGCTAAGCATTGTTAAAGAAATTGTCTTTACCCTATTTACAGACAGGGTCTGTAGCCATCACAGGAGGTGAGATAATTTTACTCTAGAGGAGAAAAAAAAATCAGCATAATCCAGGTTACATTAAATCACTGAACATTCCCAGAAGAATGTTTGTGCGCAAAAACCCCTTGGTGCATTAAGAAGGAAAATGTCACTGGGGGTATTGTGAAAGAAGGGTTCAAATGGAATATGCCTAAGGCAGATCTGGAAGTTGTGAGTGCCAAAGCTTTACAACAAGGGAAAGATTTAGAATTAGAGAGTGTCAGTCCTTTTTATTATTATTATTATTACAACTCTGTAAAACTGTTTGGCAATTTGTTTCCTTGATTTGCATGTGCATTCTTCTTCTTCTTCTTCTTTTTTATCGGTGTCTTAAGCACTTCAGCTGTGAATGGTACCTATTGAATTTCAAGGACTTAATTAATTTTAATATAATATCCGACGCACAATTTGCTGTGCAAAGGGGATTAACTCCTGAACAGTTGAGCTGTAAAAGTAAATACAAAAACTATATAGATAATGGAAAGGGGGGGTGAGGGGGGAAGAAAAACCCATCCAGAGCTTGATTTGCATTTATATGGTTGCCATAACTGTAATGAGGTTCAATTTGTTTAATGGTCAACATATATGTCATAAATAACCGAGAGTTGCTAGGAATCACCAGGGGGGCAGTTCTGCCTTTACACAGATCTGAATATTTGTTGGATTTAAACACACTATGATGTAGGATAAGAGCAGACAGAGCTGGGTGGGGTGGAGTTAAGCAAGTAATCAGCTTAGAGTCACTGCCACTGCCACAAATGGTCCAACAGGGATGTTCTTTTGGACTCAAGGCTCCAGATTCAGATAGAAGGTACTAGCTCTGGTCAAGAGGACTTTCATCTAGTGCAAGGATCCCCAACCCCTGGTCCATGGACCAGTACCAGGCCGTGGCATGCCTAGCAACCAGTCCGCACAAACAAAGCCCCATCTGCGGGATGCAGGCAGCACAGAAAACCATGCATTTTCTAGTCTGTGGAACAACCTTTCTCCACAGAACCAGTCCCTGGTGCCCAAAAGGTTGGGGACCTCTGATCTAGTGGATCAGTCATACCTTTGCTCTATCAAATGGCCCTCCAGAGAGTCACACATGCCTGTGTCAGCTCACAGCTCAAATATCACAATGCTCTTTACATGAGGTTACTACGCTAGGCCAGTCAGGTATGAATTAAATCATATCCCTGTTGAATATACAGTAGAGGTGACAAATAGATTTAAGGAATTAGATCTGATAGACAGAGTGCCTGAAGAACTATGGACAGAGGTTCGCAATATTGTACAAGAGGTAGCAACCAAAACCATCCCAAAGAAAAAGAAATGCAAGAAAGCAAAATGGCTGTCTGAGAAGCTTTGCAAATAGCTGAGGAA
The DNA here is from genome assembly GCA_024294585.1 of Vipera latastei. Lineage (NCBI taxonomy): Eukaryota > Metazoa > Chordata > Lepidosauria > Squamata > Viperidae > Vipera > Vipera latastei. Next base: position 4,491,423 of record CM044355.1, read on the forward strand.
AGGAGGGAAGCGAAAGGCAAGGGAGAAAAAGAAAGATATGCCCAATTAAATGCAGAATTCCAAAGAATAGCTAGAAGAGATAAGAATGCCTTCTTAAATGAACAATGCAAAGAAATAGAAGAAAACAAATAGAATAGGGAGGACCAGAGATCTTTTCAAGAAAATTGGAGAGATGAAGGGAACGTTCAATGCAAAAATGGGTATGATAAAGGACAAAATGGCAGGGACCTAACAGAGGCAGAAGAGATTAAGAAGAGGTGGCAAAATTACACAGAAGAACTATACAAGAATGAGCTTAACGTCCCTGATAATCACAATGAGGTGGTCACTGACCTCGAGCCAGACATCTAGAATGTGAAGTGAAGTGGGCCTTAGAAAAGCTGAGCAACACAAAGCTAGTGGAGGTGACAGTATTCCAGCTGAGCTATTCAAAATCTTAAAGACGATGCAGTAAAAGTGCTACACTCAATTTGCCAGCAAATTTGGAAAACTCAACAGTGGCCACAGGATTGGAAAAGATCAGTTTACATTCCAATTCCAAAGAAAGGCAGTGCCAAAGAATGTTCAAACTATCGCACCATTGCACTCATTTCTCATGCTAGTAAAGTTATGCTTAAAATCCTACAAGCTAGACTTCAGCAGTATGTGGATCGAGAACTACCAGAAGTACAGGCAGGATTTCGAAGAGGCAGAGGAACTAGAGATCAAATTGCCAACATACGCTGGATCATGGAGAAAGCTAGAGAGTTCCAGAAAACATCTACTTCTGCTTCATTGACTATGCTAAAGCCTTTGATTGTGTGGATCATAACAAACTGTGGCAAGTCCTTAAACAGATGCGTGTACCAGACCATCTTATTTGTCTCTTGAGAAACTTATATGTGGCCAAGAAGCAACAGTGAGAACTGGACACGGAACCACTGATTGGATCAAAAATTGGGAAAGGAGTCCGGCAAGGCTGTATACTGTCGCCTTGCCTATTTAACTTATATGCAGAGCACATCATGAGAAAGGCAGGGCTAGATGAATCCAAAGTTGGAATTAAGATTGCCGAAGAAATATCAACAACCTAAGATATGCAGATGATACCACTCTAATGGCAGAAAGTGAAGAGGAACTGAAGAGTCTCTTGTTGCGAGTGAAGAAGGAGAGTGCAAAAGTTGGGTTGAAACTAAACATTAAGAAAACCAAGATCATGGCATCCGGCCCTCTCAATTCCTGGCAAATAGATGGGGAAGAAATGGAGGTAGTGACAGATTTTATTTTCCTGGGCTCCAAGATCACTGCAGATGGGGACTGTAGCCAAGAAATTAAAAGACGCTTGCTCCTCGGGAGGAAAGCCATGGCAAATCTAGACAGCACACTAAAAAGCAGAGACATCACCCCTGTCAACAAAAGTGCGTATAGTCAAGGCTATGGTCTTCCCAGTTGCAATGTATGGCAGTGAAAGTTGGACCATAAGAAAGGCTGAGCGCCAAAGAATTGAGGCCTTTGAACTCTGGTGCTGGAGAAGACTCCTGCAAGTTCCTTGGACTGCAAGACGATCAAACCGGTCAGTCCTAGAGGAGATCAACCCTGACTGCTCTTTAGAAGGCCAGATCCTGAAGCTAAAACTCAAATACTTTGGCCACCTAATGAGAAGGAAGGACTCACTGGAGAAGAGCCTAATGCTGGGAAAGATTGAGGGCAATAGAAGAAGGGGACGACAGAGAATGAGGTGGCTGGCTGGAGTTACTGAAGCAGTAGGCGTGAGCTTAAATGGACTCCAGAAGATGGTAGAGGACAGGAAAGCCTGGAGGAACGTTGTCCATAGGGTCGCGATGGGTCGGACATGACTTTGCAACTAACAACAACAACTATTGAAGACCACTCATACATTTCAACTGGGACAGAATACAATCTCAGGGTTGAACTATTGCAATGCGGTCCGCATGGGGCTGCCCTAGGAGAGCATTCTGAATTTACAGCTGCTGTAGAGTGAGGTGGAACGGGCAGTTCTTGGGGCGCCAGGTTGGCCCATGTAGCACTACTGCTTCATGAGCTGCACCAGATGCCTGTTTGCTTCCAGGTGCAATTCAAGGTGTTGGTAATCAGCTTTAAAGCCCTTCAAGTTATGAGGCTTACTTACATAAGGTACCATCTAAGCCAGGGGTCTTCAAACTTGGCCCTTTTATGACTTGTGGACTTCAAACTCCCAGAATTCTTCAGCCAGAGTGTCTGGCTGAGGAATCCTGGGAGTTGAAGTCCACAAGTCATAAAAGGGCCACGTTTGAAGACCCTTGATCTAAGCCCACTGGGATTGCCCTCTCCCCCCATTCTGGCAGAGGAAGCATGCAAAGGGCCCCATCAGTCAGAGTATTCCAACTGCTGGAGTCCAGGATGCCTTCTCTGTCATTGTCATTCTACTCTTTGAATGGCTGGGGTCCTGCTATTCAGTTGGAGGGAAGGGGAGGAAGGTTGCTGGCCTTATTTCCAAGCTTTCACTTTTGCAGTAACTGCTTAGGAATTAGGGAGGGGGATTATCTTGAGACATGAAGCAGACTCCTTCCCAGCCAGTTCCAGCCTGGTTTCAGGCCATCATGCCCTGAGGGTGACCTGTTATCTACCCAGCACCTCAGCCTTCTCAAACAATCCTGAAGCATCATATCGGCCTGCTGGTGGGCTGGTTAGCAGGCAGGCTGGGTTTGGGGAAGTGAAAGAATTGCTTTTTGCTTTGCTCAGGACCTTCAGATTCTACCTGATGTTTCTGCATCCACTTTCTCTCAGTGAACGTTCTTTTGATTAACCTCATGGAATCGAGAGTTTTACTTTCCTGAGGGACCAGGTAGGGCAGGTCCTTACAGTTTTGTCCCTGGAACCAGGTTAGTTCCAAACCCTTTTGACCTTCCACAAGAGTCTAAAGACCTGCTCTGTCAAATTGGCTTCGGGCTCCAATGGAAGACCTTTATATCGGGGGTAGGTGGGGTGTGTTTCTGAGGAAACATTGCAAAGGAAGAAGAGATTCCTGTAAGACTGGAGTTTGCACAAAGAATGATTTGGACAAGGAGAAGATGCACAGTGTCACCCATCGGAAATGCTGGAAGTTAGAACTCCCAGAATTTTAATCCTGGAAATTGCTATTCCAACATCAATCAGAATAGAGGGGAAGGGACCCTTGGAGGTCATCTAGTCCAACCCCCTGCTCAGGCAGGAAACCCTATACCATTTCAGGCAAATGGCTGTCCAGTCTCTTCTTAAAAACCTCCAGTGTTGGAGCGTTCACCACTTCTGGAGGCAGGTTGTTCCACTGGTTAATTCTTCTCACTGTCAGGAAGTTTCTCCTTAGTTTCCAGGTTGCTTCTCTCCTTGATTAGTTTCCCTCCGTTGCTTCTTGTCCTGCCTTCAGGTGCTTTGGAGAACAGCTTGACTCCCTCTTCTTTGGGGCAGCCCCTGAGATATTGGAACCACTGCTATCATGTCATCCCTGGTCCTTCTCTTCATTAAAGTAGACATATCCAATTCCAGCAACGGTTCCTTGTGTGTTTTAGCCTCCAGCCCCCTAATCATCCTTGTTGCTCTTCTCTGTACTCTTTCCAGAGTCTCGACCTCTTTTTTATATCATGGCCACTAAACTGGGTGCAGTATTCCAAGTGTGGCCTTACCAAAGCATTGTAAAGTGATCCTGATTCTGTCCCTCTGCTAATGCAGCCTAGGACTGTGTTGGCTATTCTTTTATTGTCTATATTTTTTTTTCTATAACTCTTCTGCCTTAAGCTGCTTCAGGCTGTTTTGATTTCCCAAACACAAACCACCTTCTCTCTCACTCCCAAACCAACACCACCTCATCCAGCTGCCTCTCTGGTCAGTTTTCACAGCTACCAGTGGCTGGACTATCTTGGGTGAGTTCTTAAAGCAGGGCTTTTCAACCAGTGGTACGGGTACCACCTGTAGTACATTGGCACCTGGCAGGTGGTACGTGATCATCCTAGAAAAGTGGTAGCGGGGGGAGGGGAATGAGCTAAACCGGTGGCAGCACTGCACAAGCCTGAGTGAGAGATGGCTGGAGCTGCAGGGCAGTCAGGGCTCAGCAGAAGCAACAGGATCAGCGCTTCTCGGGCTGTCAGGGCTCAGTGGAAGCGCCAGGATCAGTGCCAGGAATCCAGCTGGAGCTCGGTACTGATCCTGGCACTTTTTCAGTTCCATTGTAACAGTCACTAAGCTAATTGTTGTAAGTCGAGGACTACCTGTACTTCATCAATTTTTTTCCTGTTTTTTTTGGTCATCAAGTTCTTGACACCTTGCTAGGCGACTGGTGGTACTCGGATGTTGCCATATCCTAAAAGTGGTACAATGGGTGAAAAGGTTGAAAGCCCTGCCTTAAAGGGACAGATCAAACCATGCGCTGACTTTTTTGCAGATAGCCTGTCCTCTCCCGATGACAATAGTGAGTGAGCAATCCAGGTTATTCTCATGCAATGTCAATCTGCATGCTTAGTAAATTGAGGTCGATGGACAGACAAGTGAAGATGGACTAGGAAAAGGTAACTAAGAGCATCAGGAATTGCAAGCCAACCACTAATCAATCTCGGATCGAATAAGATGGTGACTGCTTCCTTAAGGACATGATCAGCCAGCAGAAACTCATTTACCAGAAGAATGTGAGAGGATGATCCACTAGGAAAATGATGGTGTTTGACACGGTTGAGGCAAGTAGAGGCCGGGAAAGACAAGGACTAAGGAGAGTCAATGGCTTAAAGGGATTATGGGATTCTCCTTGGAAGCTTTACAAGAGATGGGTTAAGATGGAGAGCATTTGCCTAACTGATGGATTGATCGTGGGTCATAAAGTTATTTTGGACTCCTAGCAACCAACATGGATAGATCTGTTCTTTCAAGTCTCCCAATGGTGCAGTCCTCATCACTGTAACCATATTGTAAAAAAGACACTGCAATTGGGTTTTGTCTAGTGAAAAGAAAGGGCTAGGGTGACAGGATAGCAGTCTTCCAATACTTGAGAAGCTGCCAGAAAGAGGAGGGGGTCAATCTGTTTTCCAGAGGACCAGCAGACAAGACAAGGAACAAAGGAAATGGAAGGATTTATATTCTTTGCAGTCATCTGACCATTAGATCCTCAGAGTGCTAATAACCAGATGACTGCAAAGAATATAAATCCTTCCATTCCCCAACAGTCCATTAGAACTGAAGAAGCTTCTTGAATGAGAAGCAAAATGTTTTCAAACAAACTAACAAACAACAAACCCAAGAATGTCCGTTGCCTTTGGAAAAGCACCTATGGGATATGAAGATATCTGGAGAATTTTTCTGAAGGTGATTGAAGAGGCAAGTAAGAAGGACAGCAGCCAAAAAGCTAACACAATCCTTGGTTGTATAAACAAAGGAAAGACTCAAAATCGCACGAAGCATTAGTACCACTTTAAAAAGCCTTAGTGAGGGTCACACCTGGAATCCTGCATCCAGTTTTGGTCACCACATTACAAAAAAGATGTTGAGACTTTGGGGGGGGGGGAAACGTGGCAGAGAAGAGCAACTAAAATGATTAAAGGCCTGGAGACTAAAACATATGAAGAACAGTTACAGGATTTGGGTATGGCAAGTCTAGAGAAAAAAAGGACTAGGGGGGACATGATAGCACTATTCCAGTATTTGAGGGATGCCACAAAGAAGAGGAGGGGGGGTCACGTTATTCTCCAAAGCACCAGAGGGCAAGACAAGAAACAATGGATGGAAACTAATCAAGGGGAGGAGAAGCAACTTGGACTTAAGGAGAACCTTCCTAACAGTGAGGACAATTAACCAGTGGAACAGCTGGCCGCCAGAAGTTGTGGGTGCTCCATCACTGGAGGCTTTTAAGAAGAGACTGGACAGCCATTTGTCTGAAGTGGTATAGATTCTCCTGGTTGAGCAGGGCGCTGGACTAGAAGATCTCCAAGGTCCCTTCCAGCTCTGTTCTATTCTATTCTATTCTATTTCTATTCTATTCTATCTATTCTATTCTATTCTATTCTATTCTATCTATTCTATTCTATTCTACTCTACTCTACTCTACTCTACTCCATACCATTCCATTCCATTCCATTCCATTCCATTCCATTCCATTCCATTCCATTCCATTCTATTCTATTCTATTCTATCTATTCTATTCTATTCTATTCTATTCTATTCTATTCTATTCTATTCTATTCTATTCTATTCTAC